>RYYW01000248.1:0-11889 GCA_013621005.1 Aeschynomene evenia | reverse complement strand
AGAAAGAGAACCTTCTGTGTCTCCTTCTCAGAACCCTACTCCTAAAGGGATCAGAGGTTCAAGAGACTTGAAGAACGTCTCTCAGAACGAAGTCTTGGGCAATCCAGAACGTGGCGTAAGAACCAGAAGGAACTATACAAATCTTGCTATGGTTTCTAAACTTGAACCAGATTCCATAGAAGAGGCGTTAGATGATCCTAGCTGGGTAAATGCCATGCAGGATGAACTTGACCAATTCGAGAGAAATCAGGTTTGGAAACTAACTCAGATGCCCAAAAGGCAAGAGTATCATTGGGACTAAATGGGTGTTTCGAAACAAACTTGATGAAAACGGTCAAGTCGTAAGAAACAAGGCCAGATTGGTTGCTCAAGGGTACAACCAACAAGAAGGGATAGACTACGATGAAATTTTCGCTCCAGTCGCAAGATTGGAAGCTATCAGAATGTTGCTAGCTTTTGCTGCACACAAAGGTTTCAAACTCTATCAGATGGACGTTAAGTCTGCCTTCTTGAATGGATACCTTTCTGAGGAAGTTTATGTAAAACAACCTCCTGGTTTTGTGAATGATGCATTCTCGGATCACGTATTTAAGCTTACAAAGGCTCTCTATGGTCTAAAACAAGCTCCAAGAGCTTGGTACGATAGATTGAGCTCTTTCCTACTTAAAAACGGATTCTCAAGAGGGAAAGTGGACACAACTCTCTTTACACTCTCAGAAGACTCTGGCTTCTTGATTGTCCAGATTTATGTTGATGACATAATATTTGGCGCAACTAATGAATGCCTTTGCAAAGAATTCTCCAAGCTTATGCAAGGAGAATTCGAGATGAGCATGATGGGAGAATTAAAATTCTTTCTAGGATTGCAAATCAAGCAAGAGTCAGAAGGGACAGTAATTCACCAAGAGAAGTATACCAAAGAACTTCTGAGGAAGTTTATGATGGATAAGGCCAAATTAATGAGCACTCCCATGCATCCCTCTCAAGTAATTGACTTGGATGAAGATGGTGAGAAAGTCTCAGAAAGCAACTATCGAGGGATGATTTGCTCACTTCTCTACTTAACTGCCTCCAGACCAGATATCCAACTCAGTGTTGGGATCTGTGCAAGATTCCAGTCTAAGCCTAAGCAATCACATCTAACTGCAGTTAAACGAATTTTACGATATTTAAGTGGAACTACTAATCTTGGTCTTTGGTACGAGAAAGGTTGTTCTTCTGATGTTGTAGGATATTGTGATGCTGACTACGCTGGAGATAGGATCGATCGCAAAAGCACAACTGGCTGCTGCTGCTTCTTTGGAAAATGCTTGATCACTTGGTCTTGCAAGAAGCAAAATACGATCGCCCTATCAACTGCTGAAGCTGAGTATGTGTCTGCTGCGAACTGCTGTTCTCAGATGCTATAGATTAAGAATCAGCTACTTGATTATCAATTAAGGTACACCAAAATTCCTATCCTTTGTGATAATACTAGTGCTATCAACTTAGCTAAGAATCCTATTCAGCATTCTCGATCCAAGCACATTGATATAAAACATCACTTTATTCGGGATCATGTGCAAAAAGGCGACATTGAACTTAAATTTGTGAATACTGAGGATCAAATCTCAGATATATTTACAAAGCCTTTACCCGAGGATCGTTTCAATGTTCTGAAAGGACTTCTCAATCTAAGACGTTTCTAAGTATTTTGAAATTAAAAACTTTTTCTTAGAAATCCCCCTTAGTCCTAGTCTAGACTCTAAGACAAACAATAGAACAAAGCTTCTGAGCCTGAAGTGAGAAAACACTATCTGAGAAAACTTGTTCTCAGAAGACTTATCCCTCAGAAAGGAGATCTTCTGAAACATTTCTCAGAAGGAGCGTTTCTCAGAAGGACCACTTCTCTCAGAAAGGTACCTTCCGAGAAACAAGTTACCAACGGTAACTTTTGGATAAGCGTCAGAAACGGCTAGTTACAAGCCATTTCTATAAATACTCATGGCATTGTTTCATTTGAGCACTTTGCGCTTTAAAACTTACCAAAACTCTGCCAAATCCTCTCCTCGCTTTCCAATCTTCATCTGTTTCATCTCCATTCTCTCGCTCTCTCTCCGTTATCTCTCCTCTCATTTCTTCTCAAACTTAAACTTTCTTCCAAATGGCCTCCTCTGGAGAAATCAAGGGCTTAATGAGAAACAACCTCAATGAAGTCTCGAAGATATTCTCTACGACAATGAGGAGATGCAGTCCCTATTCCACAAGACTTATCTTCCAAGAATCTTGCTATGGGAAGAGCACTACCCTCCAACGTATACATCAAGTGGATGAGCTTCAACTCACCTTCCTCAAGCAACCTGGATGGCCAGCCATGAGCTCCGAGGACGTGTGTTACCCAAATGTGGTGAGAGCATTCTATTCGCAGATAGAAAGGTTCACCAACAAAGGAGTCAAAAGCACGATTGCTGATCAGCAAATCCGCTTCTCCTCCTCTGACATCAACAAAGTTTTCAAGACCTTGAATGGTGGTGTTGTCATCGCCGACGACCCAGAATGGGTCAAGGAGGTAGATGACTCAGAAGAAGAATGTGGTGACACTTCTGACTGGTAGCAACAGTCTACCATTCAAGGGCGTAAAGGTGCCTCATCTTACGCAAGAGCCAGAATCATCTTCTCAGTTGTTCAACATACCTTCTCCCTCGGATTGGAGATATGGGGAACGTTACCACCATGGATGCATGCCTACTGTAACCTGCTGAAGAAGGAAGAGTAAGATTTTGGAAGGATGGTGCTCACTACATGATGCACCAAGCTCATCCTAAGAGGGCTCTCACAAGTCTACCTTACGGAAGCTTCCTGACCAGAATCCTCGACCACTTCTCCTTCCCACTTGAGGACTACGAGTATGTCTTCAACCATAGCAAATTCACCATGTCACCTTCAACAACATCAAGAAGAAGAAGGTACCAGAGACGGGGGCACCTAAGAAGAAGGAGGAACAAAGTCTTACAAGGGAGCTGCTAGCACCAAACAGCCCTCTAAGGCTGAGAAAGGAAAGGAAAAGGCTTCTGACCCCTCAGACAGGAAGAGAAGCAGCCAAAGGTGACTCACCCTTCTCCAACAAGGGTGACAAGGAGTATGGCTTTTGAGGAAGCTCAGAGACTCCTCAGAAGGCACCTGAGATTGTGAGCGCTGCTGAAGACTCAGAAGAAACAACTTCTGAGAACTCCTAACCAGAAGAGGAAAGCACTCCAACTCTCCAAGTCCCAGACGTGCCACCAGAAGGGAAAAAGAACGTGGTCGTTGGTAAAAGCTTACTCTAAAACTACACCTTCATTTCTTAAATCTTCTTCTACTTCAATTCCTGTTTCTGATTCTATTTCTGGTCTAAAACCCACCAAATTTAAAACTAAACTCCTGCATTCCTTGAACTATCAGGGAAAGTCTCACAAAGGAGTGGGGATAAAAACCACTAAGAAACAGAGCCCGCCGAAGCCGACGGGTAAAAAAATTGTAGCAGTTGCTGCTACTGCTGCCACCACCGCTACTGCTACTGCTGCTGCTGTTGAAGAAGAAGCAGAAACTTCTCATCACTCCTCCCCATCTTGGAATGTCTCCCCCACCAGAGAAGACATTCAAGGGCACGGAGGAAATGTTGTTGATTCCTCTTCTGAGGAAGAAGATGCGGCAAGCTTCCGCATTGAGCATCGCACTCCAGATGCTGGAAGCTCCAAGAAAGAGCCCCAGAAGAAGCCATCTGAGGTTTCTATGGTGGAACTTTCTGAGGCAACCACAACTGAGGCTGCTACTGTGAATGCTGAGTCATTGGCTCAGACGATGCTTGAGGTCCAAAAGGAACTGGATCAACCTTCTGAGACTCCAGAAGCTGCTCAGATGCAACCAGAACAACAACTACAGCATGAGGAAGCCTTACTTGAACCAACTTCTGAGGTTGGTCCTATCTCTTCTGAGATCCCTTCGGAACACGAGGAAACTCATGTCTCAACACATGAAGTAGTGCCAGGGACCACCAGCACTGGGCTCAGCTCAGAGGTGGGCGCTGACGCTACCATGGCTGCCGGAGTTGCAGCAGTTGAGGCATTTGTTGCCCACAGTTCCTTAGAAGGAACTCTATCTGAGAAGGACTCTCAGAAGGAACCAGAGGTTCCTCTTCTAGATATAACAGAGGTTCCTCCTACATCCTTTGATCAACAAGGTCCCACCTTCTCGATTACGGACTCAATGATTGGTTCCGGCTTTCAGCTGGGAAGGATGGTAGTCACCCCACCCTCTGTGCAATTTCGGCCTTTCTTTGGTCGAACTGAGAAGTTGAAAGGCAGTGAAGCCATCCATAGTCAGATCTCAACTTTTAACCTCTCCGAAGATGCTCAGACTTCTGGTGCTATGGAGCAACCATCAGCTAGGCAACCTTCTGATCTAGACCGTGCTCTAGTTTCTGAGGACACTCAAAGGCAGTCTTCCATTGAACTTGCTGCTATTGAAGGCAAAGCTGTCCAAGAAGAAGAACTTCCTGAATATCAAAAGAGGGATATCATCGATGAAGTACTTGAGGCTGAAGTCTCTCGTCTTCCTTCATCTCAACCCTCATCTTCTCAACAGCCTTCCACTGCCTCTGAACTACCTCCAGAATGCGCTCCGAATGCGACTCAGAGCGAGATTCTCATGGAGATATGCCAGCTGCTATGCTACATTGCCAGAAGACAGTAGTTCTATGTCAATGATGGCGTTTATGTCTTAGCCACCCTTTTTGATGTAACAAAGAGGGAGTAGATAAATGATAAAATTTTTGTACATTGGCTATCGTAAACACTAGGCTAGAACTTAGGGGGAGCAACAATTTAGGGGAGCCAAATATTTTGTATCTCTACAAAACCATCAATGAAAAATCATTATCTTGGCATCTCATGTTTTACTTAATTTTTTATTATTTGGCATTTCTTGATTTACTTAGCCTGGTATTTCTGAATTTCATACATATATTCATCAAGAAATACACGCTATGTAATTGATAATCTCAAACAGTGATCATACATTGCATACTTTAACTGTTGATTATCAAAGCCTTCTAAGAAAATAACAGAGACTTCTCTCAGAAAGAAATGTTAAGTTCTAAGAAAGCAAAAGTGCATTCTGAATAAGTTGTGAACTTACTCAGAAACACTTCTGAACATAAGAAAAATTATTATCTTAAGACTTAAGTTGTTATCATCAAAAAGGGGGAGATTGTAAGCTCCAGAACCCTTCTGAGAGAATTAGGCATAATTCTCTTAGAGTTATGAAAGTTTTAATGATAACAAGGTAAGCCATAAGTATAAAAATTTTACTTAAGGTTTTGCTAATATGTGCGCCAAGTGTCTCAGAAAGCTTTAAATTATTGCAATACCATGAGCATAGACCAAGACAAAACATCAAGTAGCCTCGAGATCAATTGATAAAATCATAGCGCCAAAGATATCAGAAAGGATGTCTCAGAAGCGCAGAAGGTGAAAACGTGTTTCTGAGGATAGAACACTGTCGCCTCAGAAAGGTCTCAGAAGACCTTGCGACTAGTAGTTCTCAGAAGAGTCTTCCCTCAGAAGGTTCGCCTCAGAAGTCCGTACAACTCTCAGAAAGTTGGACTCAGAAGCAACCAAGTGTCTGGACTCAAGGGATCGCAAGCAGTCTCAGAAAGCTCGCTACAACTAGCCAAGGAAGTGGGAACACGCGCACTGTGCAGTTCTGAAAAGTTCCTCATTTCGCGCTGAGTGTAGCAGGGAGGCGTTCTTAAAAGGACACAGCCACATAAGCAAAGTAAAAGCTTCTAATTTCGCGGCTCTTTGATGCCTATATATATGAGTTCAATTCCAGAGCAATGTGACGAAATTCTTGCGCTAAAAACTCTTGATTAAAACGTGCAAAAACTCTGCTGAATTGAAAATCATCTGCGAAAACTTAGAACTTTCTCAGAAAGACAATTCTACAGAATTGTTCTTTCAACTTTGCTAAAATCTTCTAGTTCTGTATTTGTGTAAATCCTTACATTTGTAAGTTAAATCTAGAAGTCTACTAAGGGTCAAATTAAGTTTGTAACTTAATCTTAGTAGTTGGTTTTCGAATCAAAAACAACTTTCCGAAAAAACGCTAAGTCCTTCGTTGTTTGAAGGCAATTTTAAGTCCTCTGGTGTTTGAGGCAGAGTTCAAAGTCCTTAATTGTTTAAGGCAAGGAAGTCCTTAATTGTTTAAGGCAAGGAAGTCCTCTAGTGTTGAAGGCAAGGAAGTCCTCTAGTGTTGGAGGCAAGGAAGTCCTCTAGTGTGAGGCAAGGAAATCCACTTCGTGTTGTGAAGTGGTGGAAGTCCTTTACTTGGTAAAGACAGTGTTGTCTGGGAAGGCACATTAAGAAAAATATCTAAGAACTCTCAACTGAAGGTTGAGGACTGGAGTAGGTTGATTATAACCGAACCAGTATAAAATTCTTTGTGTTAAGCTTTTCTCCCTTGCTCTCTACTTGCATAACTCTCTGAGAAAAACTTTACCACGATTTTAATTAAGAAGTCTCGCGAAAACCTTATTAATTAAAATCAGAGAGCTTTTTCTTAAAATTCCTCAGAAAGAAACTTTCTCAGAAAGACTAAGTTCTCAGAAACTTAATCTTCTCAGAAAGCAATTTCCGCTGCAAACTCTTAAATCTACCTTCTGAGTAAAAACAACTTTCTAAGTAAAAGTTTTAAGAAGTAATTTTTAAAACCTTGCACGATTCAACCCCCCCCCTTCTCGTGCACACATACACTTTCACCGGGGAGATAGGATCACGTGGGCCCCACCTCCCCTCTCTTTTTCTTTCCCTTTTTCCTTCTTTCTCCCCATTTTTCACGTTCTTTCTCTCTCCCTCTCATCTTCTCTCTTCTTCTTCTTCCTCATCCCTTTCTTCCTTCTCCAATCCAAACCCTAAACCCCATTAATCATCAAAGATCAAGCTAGCTTTGTTCATCTAGTATATTGAGGGTAAGTGTGGAGTATTTCTTTTTCTCCATTAATGTCTATTTTCTCTAATTTTCGGTTTTGGGGGTTAGGGTTTTTGAGAGGATTTGTGATTTCCTTGATGTTATAAAGTTATGATGTTGTAATATAGTTGTTATTGTTGTTTGTTGCTGATTTTCTGGTGTATTGGGTGTTAAAATTGGATTTTTGGGTTGATTTCACGCTGCTGTCGCGAACCAGCATTCTCTGCTAGGGTTCGGCCGCTGGAGCGACGATGGGCCGCTGGAGCGCGGCCTCGCAGACAGAATTTTCTTGAAACTGCTTTTCGAAAATATTATTATGTATTATCGTTACATGATTATTTCATTACATTTGCTATGTTGAGAAATGTAGTTTGTGAACTATGAGGTATTTTGAAGTAAGATAATTTCAAACGGTTACTATATACCTATATATGTATATAGTGTGTTAGAGTGTTAGTAGCTGGGGTTACGGGCTGAGTTTGAGTATTGTTATGTCTCTGAGGATTCTGTTATGTTATCTAGATTTCCAGTTTCCTAGGGAAGCTCCACACAACTCCTCCTAGATCCGGCGGTGCTGTTTTGCTCATTTGAGCATCTCTGTGAGTAATGGGATATATGTAGTTTATTTTGTATATAACTATATATGTGAATTATGTTCCAATATATGGTTTGATTGTGAGTATATGACTGGAATGTGATGATGATGATGATGAATTTTGTATGCTGTGATTTTTGATGCTATGTGTTACTAACAGCGCTAAATAAGATAAAAATCTAATGAATTAAGAGATGGTAAAATGACCTGAGGAGGGGCATAGCTCGCGGGGTCGTAAATGGAAACCTGAGGAGGGGCATAGCTCCCGGGGTTTCGCAGTATGGTGTCTAAGGAGGGGCATAGCTCACGGGACATCCATACTGCCTATGAACACGAGTCGGGGCCGCGCTCCAGATGTTCATAGATTAAAAGCTACCAAGTTAAAGAGACTGTATAAAAGCGATGGAATTGATATATCTGTCAGATTGGGTTATGTTCGTTCTTGTTGGTTTATGTTGTAACTGCACTGTATTGTTATATGCTTTATACACTGCTTATAACCTGTTTATTCACTAAGCGTATGACTCACCCATTCATACAATATGTTTTCAGATCAAGGTGCAGATCAAGGGACGAGTTCATCCGTTCCTCCGAGTTCTTAGATTTGGTGAGCCTCATGTGTTAGAGGCATTATGTAATTCATATCTAGTGTATGCTCCTTATGTTACAGACATGATTTCCTTGTACTAGAGTAGACGGTTGTTATTGTATAAGTCTATGTAAGACTTGTTGGGGTTGTGATATTGTTGTTAGACTTTCGTCAAGATATGTATGATGATATATATATATATTTGGACGTATGGATTGTTTATGGATTAAGTAGAATGTTATGATCATGTTATATGTATGTTATTGTAGTTGTGGTTGCTGCTGTTTAGCTGGATTTTCTGTGTCTTATCAGGTTAAGGCTGACATGGGACTTGGTGTCTCATGTGCCGGTCACGTATCCGTGTTGGGTCGTGACAAAGTTGGTATCAGAGCCTAGTTTGAGTCCTGTAACTTATGGAGCAAACTGTTTTCAATAGGGTGACAATCGTGTAAATGGTTGCGGCCCATTTTCACAAGATTGTGACTTTAGTGAAAGCTTTTATAGGATGTCTTATGGTTTTGTCTTGATGTTTCTGTGTGGTGATCCCTTATTGTTCAGGGTCACCTCTTCTGCTGTTTTTCTGAACGCTTGTTTGTTTGTGTAGCTATCTTGTTCTGACCATGCCTCCTAAGAAAAGCACCCGAGGTAGACCTCGTCTCAACAGGAACCCTCCTCCTGAGCAAGAGGTTGTGGGACCCCAAGGGGCAATACAGATTATGACCGCGATGCGGAAATCCGGGATATTCGTCAGACTCTGAACACTCTGATGCAGATGATGGCGAATCAGAATAATCAGAACAATCAAAATCAGGAAAGAGCAGAAGTCCCCCTAACCCTGAATATGAGTTGCCAAGAAGAAGGCCGCAAGTCTTTGGACCTACGGAGGTGTCGCTAGAGGCGTATCTGAGGCTTAATCCGCCAACCTTTTCTGGAGATTCTATGGATGAAGACCCTGAGGAGTTTCTTGATAAGGCTACGAGGGCCCTGTGTGCTCTCCAATGTCATGATGTGAGGGTCGTAGACCTTGTTACCTACACTCTGCAGGGCACTGCTGCCCACTGGTATGAGACCTTAAGGATTGAAAGGGCAAACATGAGAAGACCACACCGGTATGGGAAGAGTTCACAGACGCCTTCAGAGCAAGATTCTTTTAGAGAACCGATGGGAGCTGTTGGCTGATCAGTTCCTTAAGCTGAAGCAGACACAGGGCATGTCCGTAGTTGAGTACGCTACGCAGTTTACTCGATTATGCCGATATGCACCTCATGAGATCACTCCGGAGGACCGGAAGGTGAGAAGGATTGTGAAGGGGCTCAGGGATCCGATGCGATCCATCTTGCACAATGAGATTGGGCAGAAGACTTTTTCTCAAGTCATGGATACTGCAGTGGGGATTGAAGGTTCCCTAGAGGAAGATAAGCCTAGTAGAGGGTTTGATAAGAAGAAGAAGACTACAGGGCAGTTCTCTGGAGGATCCAGTTCTGGTGGATCGCATGGCTATCAGTATCAGAGGTTCATACCTGGGGGTGGTTCCAACTCATCAGGATCCGCTCCTAGAGATGTGCCGGCGAGGTCCCAGTCTAGCAGTGGTTCTCAGTCTAGTGCGCATTGGCCAGATTCTCGTGCCCCTCATTGCAAGAGTTGTGGAAGGTATCATCAAGGACCCTGCCGTGTTGTTCCTCACACCTGTTATGGTTGTGGTCGGACATGCCACTTTATCAAGGACTGTCCCCACTTTTCTGGTGGAACTTCTAGGCCTCAGGCACCGGTTTTGCCCACTCCATCTTTCTCAGCTATGTCTCCGGGTGGATCTTCTGGGCATGGGGATAGAGGACCGACTAGAGGAAACAGAGGCCGTGGTCAGGGAGGTGGAGGAAGAGCTCAGCCTAGAGTCTTTGCGTTGACCCGTCAGGATGCTCAGGCATCCAATACTGTTGTGGCAGGTATAACAAAAGTTTGTTCTTCTGAGGCTTATGTGTTGTTTGATCCGGGCCCAACACATTCTTATGTGTCCCCGTTCTTTGCTTCCCGTTTTGGCGAGCAACCTGTGTCTTTGGAGGATCCTTTTTGGGTTAGTACTCCGGTCGGAGAACCTCGTATGGTTCATCTTGTGTGCAAGTCGTGTGTGGTTTCTGTGGGCTGGATGGACACTTTGGCCGACCTAGTGATCCTTGATATGGTGGACTTTGATGTCATCCTGGGCATGGATTGGTTGGCTTCCTGTCATGCCTCGGTGGATTGCTATGCCAAGTTGGTGAAGTTTGTCCTCCCCGATGGTTCAACCTTCGAGTTCAAAGGGGATCATTGTATGACCCCTGCTTCTTTGATCTCGGCTATGAGCGCTATAAAGTTGATGGACCACGGATGTCAAGGTTTTCTGGCGTCAGTGATGAACATGGAGGCTAGTGTTGTAGATGTCGGTCAAGTTCCAGTGGTATGTGAGTACCCAGATGTATTTTCGGAGGAGTTGCCGGGTATGCCACCTGATCGGGAGATAGAGTTCGGGATTGATCTAACTCCCGATGCTCAACCGGTTTCTATTCCTCCTTACCGGATGGCTCCGAAAGAGTTAAACGAGTTGAAGGATCAACTGAAGGATCTTTTGGACAAAGGGTTCATTCGACCGAGCACGTCACCTTGGGGTGCTCCGGTTCTTTTTGTCAAGAAGAAGGATGGATCCATGAGGCTTTGTGTGGACTACAGACAGCTCAACAAGATGACGGTCCGAAACAAGTACCCTCTTCCGAGGATTGATGATTTATTTGACCAGCTTCAGGGTGCTTGTTGTTTTTCTAAGATTGATCTGAGATCGGGTTACCATCAGTTGAGGATTAAGGAAGGAGATATTCCGAAGACGGCTTTTCGTACTCGATATAGGCATTTCGAGTTTCTTGTGATGTCTTTCGGGTTGACTAATGCCCCTGCAGCTTTTATGGATCTCATGAACCGAGTGTTCAAACCATTCTTGGATCGATTCGTCATAGTTTTCATCGACGACATCTTGGTGTACTCTAAGACTACTGAGGAGCATGAGCATCATCTCAGGGTGGTGCTGCAGACTCTGAGGGATCACAATCTTTATGCCAAGTTCTCCAAGTGCGAGTTTTGGCTGGATCAAGTAACCTTTCTGGGGCATGTAGTGTCTAAAGATGGTATCATGGTTGATTCTAAGAAGATAGAAGCAGTTCAGAAGTGGCCTAGACCTACGACGGTGACGGAGATCCGCAACTTCTTGGGTCTTGTGGGCTACTACCGGAGATTTGTCAAAGATTTCTCCCGGATAGCAGCACCTCTCACCTAGTTAACTCAGAAGCACGCGCCTTTTCTGTGGTCGGAAGCTTGTGAGTCAAGTTTTCAAAAGCTGAAGGAGGCTCTGACTACCGCTCCCGTTTTGGCCTTGCCTACCGGTTCAGGAGGCTACTCCGTGTATTGTGACGCTTCCCGGATTGGGCTCGGTTGTGTTTTGATGCAGAATGGGAGGGTGATAGCTTATGCCTCAAGGAAGTTGAAGAATCACGAGCAGAACTACCCCACTCATGATTTGGAGATGGCGGCGGTGGTGTTTTCTCCTAAGATCTGGAGACACTACCTCTACGGAGAGACGTGTGAGATCTACACCGACCACAAGAGCTTGAAATACATCTTTCAGCATAGAGACCTCAATCTGAGACAGAGGCGGTGGATGGAGTTATTAAAGGATTATGATTGTTTCATCCTGTAT
>RYYW01000247.1:41232-91036 GCA_013621005.1 Aeschynomene evenia | reverse complement strand
TAGATGGACCCTTACACCTTTACTAGGTTTCCGTCTCTGCCAACCACCAAACACATTCGTTGACCATGTCATGTCCCAATGCTTTCAGTATAGAAGGAAAAACTTACCTACCCACACCGTTTGCACGACCCTAGAGAGAGACCACACTCCCTATATATAGCCTACATCCTCTTAGAAAACGCTTCGACTACTCACATAGGTACCTACACAAACCCTACCACTACAAGCCACCCCATATATTCCGACCCTACCGAACCTCATAATCCATTAGTCTCCTGACATCACATGTCGTTAGTGAGACCTAATAGAATCCTTGAGAAGCCATGTGAGAGATAGTTTTACCGTACCCCATCATGTCATCATGAGCACATTTCTCCTAGTGGCTTTGGATGTACGTCGGAGATGTTTAAACCTCTTCTTTTGTTTTGTTTTCAAGTGATTGCGAAAGTTTGTTAAAATGACGCTTGGTTTTTGTAACATCCCAAAATTATTAACTATGCCATGGACATAATTAACAACTTGCAATGTTACATAACACCCAAAAACCCCATGTTTTTTTTTTTTGAAACGTATATATAAAATATATTTTCGCAAACCCCTGTGAACAATAAATCGGTATCGAGACTCGAAGCCATGACCAATCAGATTAATAGCACGAATAGATAACCTGGATAAGCGTCTAGAATATCAATAGGAAATGCCAAGATATAAATAAGGCCCATACAACAAATGGCCATAATATTAACATATAACCTATGCTTCAGAGCAAAATGTAGCAGAGTTCAAATGTATCAAGATCCTGTTTAATACATGCCAAAATATAAATATCGGGAGCTGACACGATGAAAAGGTAAGTCCAAAAATCCTGGTCCGAATAAAACAAAAGGACCAGGTAAAACTGTAATTGGTTAAATACATATACATGTCAAAAGATATAATCCCACGCAGGGGAACAAAAGGCTCCATACAGAAGATAACTTATAAACAGAAAAGAAAGATGTCAATGGTCAGCTGCACATCGGTCAGGTTGGTCACGATCAGCGCCTCACCTGCTGGCGCTCCCGGTATCCTCACTCATGTCCGAACCCGTAGCAGAAGAAGACGCCTCGGACGCTACCATGATATAGTCGACGTCCGTCCAAAAATCCGCTGAGTCCTCACTCGAGTAGCCCTCGTCCTCCTCCGGGTCCGACTCTGTCGAATCCGAGGCCGGAGATGGGGGGAGGTGGCGGCGGAGAAGCAGATGCCTGAGGGGCCTGGAGATGGAGCAGGAACTGGGGCCGGAGCTGGGGCAGGAACTGGACCAGGAACGGGAGCAGGGTACCTCGCCAGAAGCTCTGGGATGAAGAAGCGGTGTACCCCTGATACCGTGGACGCGACAGTCACCGCACCGGTGGCCGGCGTGTAGCTGGACCAAGCGAAGTCATATGTCTCGTGGCGCGGCGGGGGCTGCGGCGGCTGGTCCATCTAGAGTCGAAGCATCAAGAAAAGAGAGCATAAGACGAAGGTCGTCTTAGTGAGTTACCTTGAGCACACGGATCTACGTGCCCGATGTTATCGATTCTAGCTAATCAAAGTAATACTTGTATCAAACGGGGTTTTAATTTTCTCAAAAACTCAAGTACTTACTTTGACTAGATCAAACAACTTAACGATTCGTTTCTAGAGGGGAAACCTATGAGTCTTTCTAAGTTCTCGCGGTTCTCTCAATGTATAATAAATGCTCACCCCTCTCACATATCATTATAGTCAACCAAGCACCAATTTCGTACTCGTGGTAATCACCACATCAAACTTCCAACAACAATTATACATAGTATGCAACAAACCAACGCTTTCGCATTATTCATATTAATAAACATGCATGAGAGTAATTCAAATAATATATAAACTTTGAGGCGTATCCGAATATACCCACCTCCCAGATACCCTGTAATGGCATATTCGAATACACCCACCTCCCAAATAGCCACATCGGCATACTCGAATACACCCAACTCCCAAGTAGCCGGCATCAGCATACTCGAATACACCCAACTCCCAAGTTGCCGGCATCAGCGTACTCGAATACACCCAAACTCCTAAGTAGCTGGAAAAAGGCCTACTCGAATACCCAAACTCCTAAGTAGCCATATCATACTTCAATCTTCCAAATCAACACAACCACACAAAACATGTACAAATTTCTACAAAAATCAGCTTAATAATAATAAATTTCATTCCATATCCCTCATATCTTCATTACAAGCATGAAACTTCGCCATATTGTATTCACATACTCATATAACGCTTTATCATCAATTGTACTATTATGCAATTACACACAACTTACATCATATTACCAGTTCAGATATATTTCACTTTCATGCTTCAAGTTCACGAAATAGGAATTTTGCCCCTAAATTCCGTAGAAATCACAATCTGCTGAAATCCCCAGCAGAGGTCGCGCTCTGGCGCGTCAGGGGCGCTGGGGCGCGCGATATCTGCTACAAGTAGCAGAGTCGTCTCTTCATGCCCTCGTATTGTACACTCCATCTATCCCTACTCTCCCAGACACCATTTACAATTATATACTCACGTAATTCACATAATGTGGTACTTGGACCTCCTGTCATGATATACATAATAAAATCCCATTTTTATACTTAAGCGTTTACATGTTTCATACAATTAATCAACTCTCTACCTCCTGATTTTAGCATATGCATACATCTTCTTATCTTCATTACTAATTACATTTATATATGGCTCAGACTTAGAATTACCATGTTCCTAAGTGATCTACCTCCCTCCAATATTCAATTTTCTCAACATATGCAAATACACCAAGAGATTTGTTCATTCCTTAAATAATAACTAATTTACAAAGACATCAATTCATGAAGTTAAGAGGGAGTTTCAATGCCCCAAAAATAAGTTCCATCAAAGTAAAACACACTTCACAACCGAATCTATCTTTCAACATAGCAGTTTCGGCACCCGGCATATTAACACATCACACGAACGATCCGTATCAGAAATTTACATTCCATTTACTGCAAATGACAGCAGGGGCTCGCTGGAGCGCCATATGAGCGCTCGAGCATTCGAACTGCGCGCCAGGGCGCGCGGTTCTGCGACAGACATGCAGAAGCAGAGACAGCAGTGTCTCCAGCTCCCTCTCTTCATCTCCAACCTCAACCCCTTTCCATTTTACACATCAGAAACACAAAACCATTCACCCACACACACATGCAACATCTACCAAAATCAGATTCTCAAAAGGGCACATAGCAAATCAATCACATACACACACATGCAAGCCCACACATGCAACATCAAGCTCACCACACCTCCACCAGCCATGGTTATGGAAGCTCAGCATAACCGCGAAAATTAGGGCTCAGAATCTAAGATTTAACAGCAACAATAGTCACATGCAAGAAGGAAAAACAATGCACCATGAGGTAGTATGAGTAACTCACCAAGATTGTCTTGAGAAATTGCAAGAATAGGAGGTGGTGGTGGCTTTTCTCTAGAGCTCCAAGGCTGGCCGAAAATGGGGTTTGGAGGGAGGAGAGAAGGCTTCTGATTTGTGAAATGAGAGAAATGAAATGTGATGAAGGGGAGGGGGGTTCTGGCCGAGGCTTTAAGCAAGCTAGGGGTGTTTTATTTAATTTTTGAGTTGTTGTAGTGTTAAATGTCTCTAGGTAATGAGTATGAGTATGTGTTTGAGTATGATTTTGAGTAAGGAAATACAACTAAGATTTATGGTGAGAGTTAAATAAATTTTGGAGAGCTCAGGGTCCTAAAAAGTTGCTCCGGTGGTGTTTAGGATCTAGCTCAGGCTCGCTCTCAGGTTACTCAAAAACTCACTAAACACTAAATTTTTAAAATAAGAAATGATATATGATCGTTATGAAAATTTCCTTAATATTATGAGACTCTCAATGAGTCTAAAATAATTATCTCATATTATTATTAATTTCACATTATATATATAAATAGGATTTTCTTCCTGAAAATCGTAAAATGTGAAATACAATAATAATAGCCTTAAAATCATAACTTTCCAATATTGGTGAGAATGTTTTCCAAATATTTTCCGAACACCAATTTGGGGCTTAAATTTTTAAATATTAAGGTCCCAACAAAATTTTTATAACGATCATTACTCCTCTCAGGGGTTCTCTAACTCATACAATAATAATATTAAGTCTGCCTTGCTTCTCAGCAACTTAAATTATTATTATAGTAACTTATAGTATATTCACAAAATTTAGTCACATAAAACAAATGCATAAATATATATATATATATATATATTTATGAACCCATATACATAAATAAATATATATATATACAACTTATTTTAATCATGAGACATAAAATATGTTCCCTTACACATATATGCAAATATTTATTTATTCTCACATAAGCATCTTTATATATCAAGCATGATATATATATATATATATATATATCACTACTATATATATATAAATAAATTAAACACCGGTCTCTTCCCTGAGCACGGAAATTAAATTAAATCCAAACACACACGCCACTCACTTTGGTTCCAAATATATATATATATCTCAGGCATCACCATATTCTTTTCAACTTTAAATATCAATCACCATATATATATAATATACATATATATAGTTCTAAGCTCCGGGCACCAAAATCCGCACCGGCGACTGAGAATACACAAAACAGGAAAATCCCGAATCACGGGTGTTACAAATCTACCCCCCTAAAAAGAAATTTCGTCCCGAAATTTCAAACCGTACCCTCAAAGAGGTGGGGGAACTTGCCTCGCATCTCAGACTCGAGTTCCCATGTATGGTCCTCCAAGGATCCTACTCCCCAAGCAACCTTAACCATAGGAATCTCACTCCGACGGGTTTGTTTCACCTTGCGATCCACAATCTTGGTCGCAGGAAGGTCTAGTGTCAGGTTGTCCTTCAACTCAACGATCTCTGGCTCTAATACATGCTCAGGCGAAGCCTGATACTTGCGTAGTTGAGAGACATGAAACACATCATGAAGGTTGGCCAAGTTGGGTGGAAGGGCTATCTGGTAGGCTGAGGGTCCTACTCTCTTTAGGATTTGAAAAGGCCCAATAAATCTAGGGTTGAGTTTTCGGGTTTTCAAGGCTCGCCCTATCCCAGTTGTAGGTACAGCCCGCAGAAACACATGGTCGCCCTCTTGGAATTCCAGCTCACGTCGCCGTTTATCCGCATAACTCTTCTGCCGATCCTGGGCAGCCTTCATTTTATCCCTGACCATCTTGATCTTCTCGGTAGTCTGCTGCACCAAATCGGGTCCTAGTGACCGTTCTTCTACGGATTCGTTCCAACAAAGCGGAGATTGGCACTTCCGACCATAAAGAGCCTCATAGGGCGCCATTCCGATGCTGGCATGGTGACTATTATTGTATGCAAATTCCACCAAGGGCAGGTGCGTGTCCCAGCTGCCCGGCATCTCCAGAACAACGGCCCGCAACATATCCTCAAGAGTCTGTATCGTCCGCTCCGATTGGCCGTCCGTCTGGGGGTGATACGCAGTGCTCAAGCTCAGCTTAGTACCAAAAGCATGCTGCAAGGCTCCCCAAAATCTAGATGTGAACCTCGTATCCCTGTCTGAGACGATCGAAGAGGGTACTCCGAGCAAGCGAATGATCCAATCGATGTACAATTGGGCCAGTTTCTCCAACGGGTAAGTCGTCCTTACTGGCAAAAAGTGGGCAGACTTGGTCAACCTGTCCACAATGACCCAAATTGCGTCGACTTTCCTCTGAGTCAGTGGTAACCCCGTCACGAAATCCATCGTTATGTGTTCCCACTTCCACTCCGGAATAGGAAGGGGGTTCAGAACTCCGGCTGGCTTCTGGTGTTCTGCCTTGATCTTCTGGCAAGTCAAGCATCTACTCACGAATTGTGCCACATCCTTCTTCAATCCAGGCCACCAAAATCGCTCCTTCAGGTCATTATACATCTTCGTCATTCCTGGGTGGATAGTGAACTGGCTCCGGTGTGACTCCTGGAGTATGTCCTCACGCAAATTCTGGCCCTTAGGCACGCAAATTCCGTTCCATTGAATCTTCAAAGGTCGTCTGATCCCTGCTCAAACCCATGTATCTTGCCTTGTCGCGCTGCTTCGAGCATATCTTGAAATTCCCGATCTTGTTGTTCCTTCTGGGCTTGTTCGATCCGTTGCTTGAATTCGCTGGTGATGACCAAATGATGAAACTTTATGCTTTTCGGTGTCAGGTCTATGTTGAGGTCCATGCCCTCCAGTTGCTGCACTAGCTCCCACTCTTTCACCATCATCCAAGTCGCATGCAATGCCTTTCGACTTAACGCGTCGGCTACCACGTTAGCTTTTCCAGGGTGGTAGTGAAGCGTGAAATCGAAGTCCTTAAGGAACTCCATCCAGCGGCGTTGCCTCATGTTGAGCTCCTTCTGATCGAACAGGTACTTGAGACTCTTGTGATCTGAGAACACTTCAAACTTGGTCCCAAAAAGATGGTGTCTCCACATCTTCAGTGCCGATACAACGGCGGCTAACTCCAAATCGTGTGTCGGGTAGTTCAGCTCATGCGGTCGAAAGTTTGCCGTGGACCCGTAGGCTACTGGCCTACCTCGTTTCATCAAAACGAAGCCTAACCCTCATCCGGAAGCATCACAGTACACTTCGAACGGTTGCTCGGGATCCGGAAGCGTCAATACCGGGGTTGAAGTCAATCTCTTCTTCAGTTCCTGAAAACTTTGCTCGCACGCTTCATTCCACACGAACGGAGCATTCTTCTTAGTAAGCTTTGTCATCGGGGCTGAAATCTGAGAAAACCCTTGAATAAATCTTCGGTAGTACCCCGCGAGTCCTAAGAAACTCCGGATCTCAGTTGCCGTGGTCGGTCGCTCCATTCTATTACTGCCCTTATCTTTGCGGGTCCACTGCTATGCCTTCTTGAGATACCACATGCCCCAAGAATTGAACCTCTCTAAGCCAAAACTCGCACTTAGAGAGTTTGGCATACACTCTCCGATCGGCCAAAACGCTCAGAACCGTCTTCAAGTGCTCGCATGTTCCTCTTCCGACTTTGAGTAGACCAGAATGTCGTCGATGAAGACCAACACAAACCGATCCAAGTATTCCTGAACACCCGGTTCATATAGTCCATAAAAACAGCAGGCGCGTTTGTGAGTCCAAACGACATCACTGTGAACTCAAAATGCCCATACCGCGATCTAAAGGCTGTCTTCGGGATGTCGGCTTCCCGAACTCGGATCTGATGGTATCCGGACCGTAAATCTATCTTTGAAAACACGGTTGCTCCCCGCAGTTGGTCCATGAGGTCGTCGATCCGCGACAAGGGATACTTGTTCTTGATAGTGACCTTGTTTAAACTGCCGTAGTCTATGCAAAGCCTCATCGTCCCGTCCTTCTTCTTCACAAACAGCACAGGTGCTCCCACGGCGATGCGCTTGGGCGTATGAATCGTTTCTCCAGCAGTTCCTCCAACTGTGCCTTTAGTTCCTTAAGCTCGGCTGGGGCCATCCGATACGGGGCGATGGAGATCGGTCCCGTGCCGGGGACTAAGTCGATCGAGAACTCCACTTCACGTTCCGGCGGAAACTCCGGTATCTCTTCGGGAAGTACCTCCGGAAAGTCGCAAACCACTCGGATATCCTCGATTCTCTGTTCTTTACCAACTGTAGCTGAGGCGAGCGTGGCGAATTCCTGGGTATCCACTCTACAACTGTATAGGCACGTTTGAGAACTAGAAGAACTTTCTAAGTCAGGAACCCTACTTTGGTCAAGTCTTTCTAAGTCATCGGGGAAAAGGACAGTCTTAGAATCACAAACTAACATCACCCGATTCAATCTCAGCCAATCCATCCCTAGGATAATATCTAGCCCAGTTAGGGGTATGCATATCAAATTAGCCCTAAAGGTTCTCCCTAACAACACAAAGGTGCACCCAAAAATGCATGATGAAGTATTAACATGTGAAGATGTCGGGGTAGATACATGCAAAGTGTATGGTAGGGTAGTAACTGGCAACTTAAGTCTCTCAACGCATGTATTAGCTACAAAAGAATGCGATGCGCCAGAATCATATAAAACAGATAAAACATTTCCGGACAACCTACACTCACCATGGATCAGTTCTCCCGCTGCCCGGGCCTGTTCTGCCGTGACTGCATACACACGAGCTTGACGTGGCTGTTGCTGGTTTCTTCCCTGGGGGCAAGCTCTTGCATAGTGTCCCCTCTGGCCGCATGCGAAACAAGTTGGGCAGTCCCCATGATGCCTTAAGTTGCATCGACCACAGCGGTCAGGTTGCTGCATATCTGGTGCTTGAGGCCTTGCTGCAGGCTCAGCAGGGCGAGCATGTTGGGGTCGCCTAGCCGCATTAGCTCTTGGCTGGGGAGGCGGCCTCCTGTTCTGTTGTTGCTGCCTCTGCTGTGGAGGGAAGTGCTGTTGGGGTGGTTGAGGGCGGAACTGGGGCTGCCTCTGCGGTGCTGGCACTCCGGGCCT
Organism: Aeschynomene evenia; assembly: GCA_013621005.1. Taxonomy (NCBI): domain Eukaryota; kingdom Viridiplantae; phylum Streptophyta; class Magnoliopsida; order Fabales; family Fabaceae; genus Aeschynomene; species Aeschynomene evenia. Next base: position 82,507 of record RYYW01000247.1, on the reverse strand, counting down.
CCCTTGGCGATGGTGAAAACGAGGGTGGCGCCTCTGAGGGTGCCCACTGTACTGAACGGGAGGCAGGGCCCTTTGTATCTGGCTCGGACCCGCTTCGTCAAACCTCTGCTTTTTCCCGGCCTCTCGCTCGGCCTCCATTCTCCGCTGGGAGCTCTGCTCCTGAGCTATGCACATGTTCACGAGCTCAGCATAAGTTTGGAGATTGCGGTTCACCATCCGCTCATTCAGATCTGGCCTCAGCCCTTGCTCGTACCGGATGCACTTCCATTCCTCGTCCGGGTTCAGCCTGTAGGTGTGGGAGTAGCGGCACAGCCGGTCAAACTTGGCCGTGAACTCCAGAATCGTCATATCCCCTTGCACTAGCTCGAGGAACTCTTTGTCCTTCGCATCCCGCACCGTCCTGGAGAAGTACTTCTCGTAGAAAGCTGCTTTGAAGCCTTCCCAGGATAGTTCAGCCCCTGCGGGCTGCCGCACTGGCCGCACGGCCTCCCACCAGGATTCGGCCTGGTCCTTTCGGCTCCCTGGTGGCGAACTTCACCTTCTGCGCCTCGGTCAGGGTGGTATCCTCGAAGATGCGCTCTATGCCCCGGACCCATCCGTCAGCCAAGTCCGGGTCCAACTCTCCGCGGAAAACAGGTGGAGTCCTCTGCTTGAACTCCATGTAACGGCGGGATTCCTCGCTCCCCGCCTGCGGGTGTACACGCCCCGCTTCCATAGCCTGCGTCATCCTCACAGACGCTTCGGCTTGGGCTCTCATCGCTTGTATGGCCTCTTGGAGGTCAGGTGCATCCCGGTGTCGTCGTGGAGGCATCACGTTCAGTCAATACCTGCACAGCCAATGAGTTGATCAGGCTCATGTCAATGCAGATCATTGGAGATCATTGGAGAAGTAATGGCACACACAACAGATAGAATCAAGGAAAACAGGGCTCAAAGAATGACAGACTAAGGGAAGGAAGCAAGCTCAGTCCTCAGGCTCAGTTGGACCGAACTGCTCTGATACCAAAAATGTAACATCCCAAATTATTAACTATGCCATGGACATAATTAACAACTTGCAATGTTACATAACACCCAAAAACCCCATTTTTTTTTTGAAACGTATATATAAAATATATTTTCACAAACCCCTGTGAACAATAAATCGGTATCGAGACTCGAAGCCATGACCAATCAGATTAGTAGCATGAATAGATAACCTGGATAAGCGTCTAGAATATCAATAGGAAATGCCAAGATATAAATAAGGCCCATACAACAAATGGCCATAATATTAACATATAACCTATGCTTCAGAGCAAAATGTAGCAGAGTTCAAATGTATCAAGATCCTGTTTAATACATGCCAAAATATAAATATCGGAAGTTGACACGATGAAAAGGTAAGTCCAAAAATCCTGGTCCAAATAAATAAAAGGACGCAGGTAAAACTGTAATTGGTTAAATACATATACATGTCAAAAGATATAATCCCACGCAGGGGAACAAAAGCCTCCCTACAGAAGATAACTTATAAACAGAAAAGAAAGATGTCAATGGTCAGCTGCACATCGGTCAGGTTGGTCACGATCAGCGCCTCACCTGTTGGCGCTCCCGGTATCCTCACTCATGTCCGAACCCATAGCAGAAGGAGATGCCTCGGACGCTACCATGATATAGTCGACGTCCGTCCAGAAATCCGCTGAGTCCTCACTCGAGTAGCCCTCGTCCTCCTCCGGGTCCGACTTTGTCGAATCCGAGGCCGGAGATGGCGGCGGAGAAGCAGATGCCTGAGCTGGGCCTGGAGCTGGAGCAGGAACTGGGGCCGGAGCTGGGGCAGGAACTGGACCAGGAACGGGAGCAGGGTACCTCGCCAGAAGCTCTAGGATGAAGAAGCGGTGTACCCCTGAGACCGTGGAGGCGACAGTCACCGCACTGGTGGCCGGCGTGTAGCTGGACCAAGCGAAGTCATATGTCTCGTGGCGCGGCGGGGGCTGCGGCGGCTGGTCCATCTAGAATCGAAGCATCAAGAAAAGAGAGCGTAAGACGAAGGTCGTCTTAGTGAGTTACCTTGAGCACACGGATCTACGTGCCTGATGTTATCGATTCTAGCTAATCAAAGTAATACTTGTATCAAACGAGGTTTTAATTTTCTCAAAAACTCAAGTAGTTACTTTGACTAGATCAAACAACTTAACGATCCGTTTCTAGAGGGGAAACCTATGAGTCTTTCTAAGTTCTCGCGGTTCTCTCAATGTATAATAAATGCTCACCCGTCTCACATATCATTACAGTCAACCCAGCACCAATTTCGTACTCGTGGTAATCACCACATCAAACTTCCAACAACAATTATACATAGTATGCAACAAACCAACGCTTTCGCATTATTCATATTAATAAACATGCATGAGAGTAATTCAAATAACATATAAACTTTGAGGCGTATCTGAATACACCCACCTCCCAGATACCCTCTAATGGCATATTCGAATACACCCACCTCCCAAATAGCCACATCGGCATACTCGAATACACCCAACTCCCAAGTAGCCGGCATCAGCATACTCGAATACACCCAACTACCAATTAGCCGACATCAGCGTACTCGAATACACCCAAACTCCTAAGTAGCTGGAAAAAGGCCTACTCGAATCCACCCAAACTCCTAAGTAGCCATATCATACTTCAATCTTCCAAATCAACACAACCACACAAAACATGTACAAATTTCTACAAAAATCAGCTTAATAATAATAAATTTCATTCCATATCCCTCATATCTTCATTACAAGCATGAAACTTCGCCATATTGTATTCACATACTCATATAACGCTTTATCATCAAACGTACTATTATGCAATTACACACAATTACATCATATTACCAGTTCAGATATATTTCACTTTCATGCTTCAAGTTCACGAAATAGGAATTTTTGCCCCTAAATTCCGTAGAAATCACAATCTGCTGAAATCCCCAGCAGAGGTCGCGCTCTGGCGCATCAGGGGCGCTGGGGCACGCGATATCTGCTACAAGTAGCAGAGTCGTTTCTTCATGCCCTCGTATTGTACACTCCATCTATCCCTACTCTCCCAGACACCATTTACAATTATATACTCACGTAATTCACATAATGTGGTACTTGAACCTCCTGTCATGATATACATAATAAACTCCCATTTTTATACTTAAGCGTTTACATGTTTCATACAATTAATCAACTCTCTACCTCCTGATTTTAGCATATGCATACATCTTCTTATCTTCATTACTAATTACATTTATATATGGCTCAGACTTAGAATTACCATGTTCCTAAGTGATCTACCTCCCTCCAATATTCAATTTTCTCAACATATGCAAATACACCAAGAGATTTGTTCATTACTCCTCTCAATAATATTAAGGTCCCAACAAAATTTTTATAACGATCATTACTCCTCTCAGGGGTTCTCTAACTCATACAATAATAATATTAAGTTTGCCTTGCTTCTCAGCAACTTAAATGATTATTATAGTAACTTATAGTATATTCACAAAATTTAGTCACATAAAACAAATGCATATATATATATATATATTTATGAACCCATATACATAAATAAATATATATATATACAACTTATTTTAATCCTGAGACATAAAATATGTTCCCTTACACATATATGCAAATATTTATTTATTCTCACATAAGCATCTTTATATATCAAGCATGATTATATATATATATATATATATATATATATATATATATATATATATATATATACACATCACTACTGCGATATATATATACAAATAAATTAAACACTGGTCTCTTCCCTGAGCACGGAAATTAAATTAAATCCAAACACACACACCACTCACTTTGGTTCCATAAAATATATATATATATATATCTCAGGCATCACCATATTCTTTTCAACTTTAAATATCAATCACCATATATATATAATATACATATATATAGTTCTAAGCTCCGGGCACCAAAATCCGCACCGGCGACTGAGAATACACAAAACAGGAAAATCCCGAATCACGGGTGTTACAGTTTTCAACTTGGGTTTTAGAAAACGATTTCATACCCCATCGACCTTAAGGTACGAAGTTCCTTAAGGCTCTTTTTGCAAACCGTTTAGTTGCGAACTTGAAAATCGTTTTTGTTTTGTTTGAAAATACCTTGGGGATGTCTTACGGTGTCAGTTGTAATTATGAGTCGTAGGGTCCAATGTGTTTTCCTAGTTTTGTGGTTATTTAAATTATGTGTTTTGGGCATGGGTAGATGATTTCTAAAGTAACGATATAACACAAGTTGAAATAAGTTTTCGAAGGTGATTTTCTTTTATGTCATGTGAAAATGTATGTGATTAGAGTGGATGTGAGAAATCTGAAATCTATTTTGAGAGCATAGAATTGCCTTTGATCGCAAACAAGAAGATTTTGAGCTTTTATTTAGTTTTTGAAAATTAAATAAAGGTGTTTTGAACTACTAGGGATTGGGAATTAACTTGGATTTTCGAAAATTCCTAGGATGATGTTTTGAAAATAGAGATGAAGCTTTTTGAGGAGAACATTGATGTTGGATCATGGACCCTAGGAACATAAGGATCAAATTGCCTTGTAAGATTATGGATTCATACCTTTATCATGGAAAAATGTATTTCGGTTGTTTTTATGTATTTGCAACAGATGTTTTTGTTTCTTGAACTTGTTTTCTGCACGACTTGTTCATTCAGGTTAGCTGCTTGCGTGTGAACCTTCCCTCGAGTCTCCGCGAGGGTAGTAGCTGTTATGTTTTGTGTTGTTTTTGTGTTAGAAGTGTCGAATTTCGAGGACGAAATTCTTTTTAAGGAGGGGAGAAATGTAACACCTCAACTTTTATTAAGTCATAATTAAGTGAGATTAAGGGTAATTGACCTTGGTTAGGATTTAATTCGGTTTGGGTGGATAAGTTTCTTCTAGTCAAACCCTTATGTGTGACGTGATTTAAGTGTGTATATATGTGTTCATTCTATGCTATGTGAATTACGTGTGTAAATTATATGTCATGATAATTATGTGTATTTATGTGAGTGTTCATTGTGTGTGGAAGAGTATGTTGGATGCATATATGAGTTTTAATTAGTATTTAGATGATGCATGAGGTTAGGAATGATGATAAAAAATATTTATATGAGTTACATGGTGTTATTAGATAATGTTAGTGTTATATATTATTATTTATTTTATTTTATTTTATTTTATGTGCCTATGTGTGTATTTTAATTTATATTTAAATATTAGAAAAATTATATGAGCATTATAGTATTACTTGGGGGGATTTGGAGTGTTTTAGTAATTTAAGTGGCGGTGGGCCCCACAATGACTCTTGACCTAGTCACTCCCTATATAAACACTAGTAACCCTCTCCAATTGAGAAAAACACTCTCCTCCTTCTTTTGAGCCGCCATAACCATCTTTTTCTCAAGAGCTCCCTAAGCCATTGATACTCCAAACCACGAAACACCCATCAAACCTCACCCAATCCAGAAAATAAATTCATATTCTTAATCCTCTCATCAAGCCGGAGCTTTCTACTGATTATGTTTCTCCGTTAAGAGTCTCCGACGTCACCGGACCGTTCGTGGGGCTAGAGAGAGAGGTTTCCAATGAGAGCAACGTCGGGAAAAAAAAAGTTTCTCTTTGCATTCTAGCATTTTGTCTTCAAGAGGTAGGGGTTAGGCATTCTATTTTCATGCATATTGGTGATGATTTTATGAGATTAATTTGATGGTCGTTTTTCCCATTAGGGGTTTTTGTGCCTTATTATTATTATTAGTATTATTATTATTATTATTATTTAGTTCTACGTAGATATAGAACGACCAAGATAAGCAAAATGTAATGTAATGTATTGAACTTCACAGCCCCTCTATAAGTATCGAACACGATATGTAATGTAATATATTTCGTACACTCTGTACGTAACTTAAACACATAAGCACTATTAACAACGAAAGGCAAAATAAAGTTCTTATGTTATAATAATATATATATATATATAAACAGTTTACTGGTATATGTATATTACTATTACATATTATTATTACATAAATTTATACCTATTAGCATGTATATTAGTTAATAATAGGTAGATAACAGGTAGAAATAATAATAATAATATGATAATGATAGTAATATTAATAGGGAAGATAATAATAAAATATTAACCCTAATAATAATAATTATTATGAGCGGGTAAGTACTGTTAATAATAGATAAGTATTATTAGTAATAGTTAATAAGTATTATTAACAATGGGTATGTATTATTGGCATGTGTAATGGTTGGTACTAGGTAAATAACAAGAGACTATATTAATAATGAAAATTAAAATAGTAATTATAAATAATGATAATTAATAAGTTTAGAGTAAAAATAATAATAATAATAATAATAATAATAAAACAATAATACAGTAAGAACAACAACATGTATAATATATGATATGTAATGATAATAGTAATAGTAACAATAATAGTATAGAAGACAAGATTGGTGATGAATAAAATATAAAAGTTTACAAGATACTTAAGGGTAGAGTACAAAGTACAAGTAAAACTAGAATAAAGTATAAGTAAGAAATAATAATAAAATAAACGAGATCATATGACATGAAAGGTATAGAAGCACTGAGAATAATATTTATAAGTAGTTGTATATCATGTTTATTTGATAAGGAGTTGTATTTATTTATTCTCCATGATGTCAGAGTAAGTAAGTGTATGTGCTATGTTTATTCCATGATGTTAAAGAGTATAAATTGACATGTTTTTACCCTTTTATGTTCCCTAATGCGTTATACGACTTGTGTATTTGAATATATAATTATTTATGAGATATATATGTTATACTGAGTATATGTGTTGTTTTTATGATGAGTTAAATTGTTGACATGATTATATGATTTATATAATGATTAATGATGAGATATATGTGATTAATGTTATATGCCTATGATTATGTAATGTTAAAGTTTAATAACCAAAACGCACTCAGTGACGCTATGTTAAAACGTCACGAAGTGATGCTATGTTGAAACGCCACTGGGTGACGCTATGTTAAAGGATTACCCCCCTCTCCCCATTAGTTTAGGATGAGCTCATGCCTAGGGGCCTGATAACGTGGTTTTTACCAATATTTTATGCCCTTAATTTGGATGATTGTATGCAATTCTGTGCTCTATTTTGGCCTTTTATTATATTTAATTCAACTTGGGATTAATCTGAGCTTAATAGAAATAAAGGTTAAAATAACAAGTTTTATGATGTTTTTACAATTCAAGGATGACCTTTGCACTTGTTCTTGGATATTTCGTATTTTTAGTACAAGTCACAGGTATTATTGGAGCTGTAGACGTCAGGAACTGAGCAAGAAGCGGAGCAGCGGATTTTAGAACAGGCATCGAGCGCTCCAGCGCCCGTAGCGCGCCCCAGAGCGCGTGGCTCACTTAACCTGTCACGTGCACAGCGCTGGCGCTCCAGCGAGCTATACGCGCCCTAGCGCCTCGCCGCAACTCTGTCACAGCAGAAACCCTATCTGCACGAGTTGGGGGCCCAAATTGATTAGGGTTTGGAGGCTGCTCATCTTATTTAAAGGGAGCTAATGCATTAGAAACATCTACCACTCAACACCTCCACTTTTAGATAATTTCTTTCCCTAGTTAGAGTTATTTTTGCTTTCCATTAGGATTTCCATCTTTCCTAGTTTAGCTCTAGCTCCGTCTTTTACATTTCAACGTTATTCGTCCAGCCCTTTTGGGTTTTGTAAGTACTCTTTTATCATTAATTCAGTTATTCGTTCTTCAATTCTCTCCAACTTGCATTTAATTTCTTACTGTGTTCTTTATTATTAATTGCTTTCTTAATTTCAATTTATTTCTTGCCTTTTAATTTCTTGCCATGAGTAGCTAAGTCTCTTGGTGGTTTGTGAGGGTGTGAACATCATTGGGGTAAATTGAGGCTTTGTTCTTAATCTTGCATAAGTTTTCATTATCAACCCTTGGCATATAATTTGATATCTTAAATTGTGTGTTTAATCCGTTGTCTTGGCTTACTCGATTGAGTTGGCTAATTCATTGGCATATGTTTATGTGTTAGTTGATTAATTAATGCATGGCATATTAGGAATTGGTAATGAATAATTAATTGGCTGATTAGTCTCTTAATTAGATTAATGTGATTGGCTTTAATAACTGTTGAAAGTGGAACTAAAGGTGAGATCTCACCAATTAATCCCATTCTAGGCAATCAATCATTGTAATCACAACAAAGGAGTTAGATCTAACTCCGGCGTAATTAATCAACTCATGCATTCTTTTGTAGCCAATGATTGACTCCCTAATGAATGTTCCACCCCCATAAACCGTTGCTTTTTATTATTTTCATTTTATTCCAATTTAGTTATTTTGCACACAAAAACCCCCCAATTGTGACAAACCGTCATACAACTAGTCCTGAGTATTGCTTTCTTAGTCATTCCTTGTGAGAGACGACCCTGGTTTCCACTAAACTATATTAGGGGAACTTGGTTTTAAAAAAAATAATTAAATTTATGGTTGACACGACACAGCCATCAAATTTTTGGCGCCGTTGCCGGGGAATGGCCATGAAAGTTTTCACTAGTTGTTTGATTTGTGAATAGTGAACATAATCGTTTCTTTTATTTTTCTTTGTTTCTTTCAAAAATAAAAACAACAAAAATATTTTCTTTTATTTTGCACTTTATTTTCGTTTATTATTTTAATTTTACTCTTCCCAGACTCGCTGTTCCAAAAACAGCTGAGTCTGCTGCTGATACTCGCGCCCCAGCGCGTATACAGCGCTCCAGCGCGGGCTGCGAACTGCAAAGTTGCAGTTCTGCGTACCGCATTGCTGTCCACTGGTCCTGAACCTTCTGATTTACTTTTTAGTGTTTCAGGTTCGAGTTCAACCCATGGGAGACCATCAGCTTACCTTGAAAGAACTCGCAGCTCCGGACCTCACTCAACAACCTCTAGGGATCGCCTACCCAAGGTTGGATGCCGAATTCGAGCTTACGGGAGCGATTCTTCATCTGCTTCCTAAGTTCCACGGTTTAGCCAGAGAGGATCCACACCAGCACCTCAAAGAATTCCATGTGGTGTGTGAGACTCTCAAGCCAAGAGGAGTCAACGAGGAACATGTGAAGCTTCGGGCTTTTCCGTTCTCTCTGGACGGTCAGGCGAAGCAATGGTTCCTGAACCTGCCAAATGGAGCTGTCAACACCTGGATTGGCATGAAGAGTATCTTTCTGGAGAAATTCTTCCCAGCCTCAAGGGCAGCTGCCATAAGGAAGGACATCAGTGGCATCCGCCAACTCCAGGGTGAGTCTCTCTACGAGTATTGGGAGAGATTCAATAAACTAGTGGCAAGTTGTCCAACCCATCAGATCTCTGAACAACTCTTGATCCAATATTATTATGAGGGTCTGACGGGTATGGACCGGTGCATGATTGATGCTGCTAGTGGTGGTGCCTTGAAGGACAAGACTCCGGAAGATGCAAGGATCATGTTCGAAAACATGGCTGTGAATTCACAGCAGTTTGGCACAAGGGAAACTTCCGTGACCAAAGGGGTGAATGAGTTACCTCAACTGGAAGGTGGTGGCCTACACCAGAAACTGGAAGAGATTGCCATCTTCATGAAGCAGTTGGCCATTAACCAAACCAACACGGGAACCCCAAGCCAACTTATGTTGTGTGGGGTATGTTCTCTGGACTCCCATGCACCTGACCAGTGCCTACAATCTCAAGAAGGAACAACAATGGTGGCAACCACAAGCATGACGCCGGGAAGGCCCCAATTTCAACAGCAGCAAGTCTGGTATCAACCTCCCCATCAAGGGCAATTTCAAACCCCAGTGCCTATATCTCCACCAACTCCATTATTACCTTTACCTGCATCTCCCATATCTGCTGAGTCATCCCTTAGTGATGTGATGCAACTACTCGTGGAGCAGCAGAATATGATGATGAATCTGCAGAATGAGGTCAACCAAATGAAAGGGGGCGGGAGAGTCTCTGATAGCCAGGGGAATGTACTCGCTGTTCAGTTGAGATCGGGGAGAGCACTAAAAGACCTCAAATCATCTCAACCTACGAGGGAGAACGAATTGCTTGAAACGGAGGATACTGCCGTTGATCCGCCTGTGGAAGAGGTCACTCCCGAATCAGCCCCTGAGGAGCCAACCATAGTCTCCCCTTCCATTCCATTCACTCAAGCCACTTTGACAGAAAAGAAGAAAAAGGAAGTGGAATTGGATAAGGAGTTATTGGATATCTTCAGGAATGTAGAAGTAAACATTCCCTTGCTTGACGCTATCAAGCAAATTCCGAAGTATGCCAAGTTCTTAAAGGAGCTATGCACCAATAAAAGGAAACTTAAAGGGAATGAAAAGGTAAAATTTGGGGTGAATGCTTCCTCAATAATCACCCCAAATCTTCCACAAAAATGCTAAGATCCCGGCACTTTCACCATTCCATGCACAATTGGCAACATGCAATTCCGAGAAGCCATGGCTGACTTGGGTGCAGCCATAAATTTCATGCCAAGATCGGTATATCAAGCTCTAAACATTGGAACACTCAAAACCACCGGCGTGATCATTCAATTGGCCAACCGCACCATACAACAACCGGATGGACTCTTGGAAGATGTGTTGGTTAAGGTAAATGATTTAATATTTCCAGCTGATTTTTATGTATTGGAAATGGCACAAGATGGAGAGTGTAACCAGCAAGTATTAATTCTTGGTAGACCTTTTCTAAAAACTGCTAAAGCCAAGATTGATGTCCATGCAGGTAGCCTCTCTATGGAATGTGGGGAATTCAAAGTCCAATTTAATTTGAAAGATGCCATGAAATTTCCATCCGAAAACCATTCTGTTTTTGCACTAGATATCATGGAAACTTTACTTGAAAACAACGTTGATGGTATCTCAAATTGCTTTGACTCATGGCTAGACTTTGACTTTGAATTCAACTGTCCAGATTGTGGAAAGTGTGAGGATCTTTGTGAAAATTGCTTGCGATGGATCTATCCCTAGGGATACCCCAAGAATACTCAATTTTGGCTGAAGAATTCGAGTATGGGGCAGATCCTATCTGTGTTGGGAGCGATGACACTACTGCTGGAATTTTGCAGCAGGAACTCGCGCCCGAGCGCCTCCTGGGCGCTGGAGTGCACGCTCGCAGCACAGAAAATTTAATTTCTGCTGTTAGCTGCGATTCTGACCAAATCCTTTCAACTCCTAACTCAATTTCGAGATATAATGCTTGTTCTTCTGCCAAAGTGTTCTCAATTTCAGGTGACTCAAAGGAAGGGGAACAGAACACACCCAAGGAGGAGCTGAAACCACTTCCCCCACACCTCAAATATGCCTTTTTGGGAGAAGGACAACACCAACCGGTAATCATTGCCAATGACCTTTCATCTGAGCAAGAAGAGAGGCTCGTCACTGTATTGAAGGGTCATAAGGAAGCAATTGGTTGGACATTGGCAGATATTTAAGGGAATTAGTCCTTCTACATGCACTAATCGCATCTTTTTGGAAGATGACGCCAAACCTGTAAGGCAACCCAGAGGAGACTAAACCCTTTAATCCTTGACGTGGTGAAGAAAGAGGTCACAAAATTGTTGGCTGCCCAAAAAGTCAGGAATAACTCTGGTGCGCAATGAGAACAATGAACTCATCCCTACCAGAATTCAAAATAGTTGGAGGGTATGCATTGACTACCGGAGACTTAATCAAGCCACCCGGAAGGATCATTCCCTCTGCCCTTCATTGATCAAATGCTGGAGAGACTAGCAGGCCAGTCACATTATTGTTTCCTGGACGGATTCTCCGGATACTTCCAAATCCACACTGCTCCTGAAGATCAGGAGAAGACTACTTTCACATGCCCCTTTGGTACATATGCCTACCGCCGCATGCCGTTTGGGTTGTGCAACACACCAGGTACTTTCCAAAGATGTATGGTAAGCATCTTCTCCGATTTTCTTGAAAATTGCATGGAAGTATTTATGGATGATTTCACTGTTTTTTGGATCCTCTTTTGATGACTGCCTGCATAGTCTGGAAAAAGTTTTAAAAAGATGTATCTCTGCCGCCTTGTTTTAAACTGAAAAATGTCAACTTTTATGGTCAAACAAGGTGTGGTACTTGGGCATGTCATCTCTAAAGCTGGAATCTCGGTAGACAAAGCTAAAATAGATGTTATTTCCTCTCTGCCTTATCCCATCAGTGTGCGGGAGGTTCGTTCCTTTTGGGTCATGCAGGATTTTATCGGAGATTCATCAAGGACTTCAGTAAGATTGCACTACCCATGACCAAGCTACTGCAGAAGGAAGTAGAATTCCAGTTCGATGATGCATGCAAGAAGGCATTTGACGAATTGAAGGAGCACCTCACCACCGCGCCTGTTGATTCAACCACCGGACTGGACGCTGCCATTTGAACTCATGTGTGACGCTTCCAACTACGCATTGGGCGCGGTACTCGCCCAATCGGTGGGTAAGGTTTCTCATGTCCTCTATTATGCTTCTCGCACTTTAGATGCTGCACAATCCATTATACCACTACTGAAAAAGAACTTTAGCCATTGTTTTTTGCATTGGATAAATTTCGATCATATTTGCTAGGTTCCAAGGTAGTGGTATACTCCGATCATGCAGCTCTAAAATATCTTTTAAAGAAACCTGAAGCCAAGCCAAGGTTAATTAGGTGGATGCTACTCTTACAAGAGTTTGATTTAGAAAATACGGGAATCAGAGTGGTGCTCTCAATTTGGTTGCTGACCATCTGAGTAGAGTTGAGCACATTCCCAATGATCCCCTTCCACTTAATGACTCTTTTCCTGAAGAGCACTTGCTTAAGGTTGATATTATTCCATGGTATGCACCGATTGCCAATTACTTGGCAGGCCGAGTTATCCCATCAAAACTTTCAAAATCCCAAGTAGAGAAATTCAAAAGTGATTGCAAATACTACTTGTGGGATGCACCTTATTTCTGGAGACTCGGGTCTGATCAAGTAATTAGACGTCGTGTGGATGACATGGAATTCCAATCAATCTTAACTTTCTGTCATTCTGGGCCTAGCGGAGGCCACGTTGGACCTCACCACACTGCTAGGAAAATCCTTGACTGTGGATTTTACTGGCCTTCCATTAAGAAAGACTCTTATGAGTTCTGTAAGTCATGTTAGCAATGCCAAAGAGCTGGAAATAACTCATGGAAAAATGAAATGCCCCAACAACCTTTACTATTTTGCGAAATCTTTGATGTGTGGGGAATTGATTTCATGGGACCACTTCCTAGCTTCTCGTGGTTTTGTTTACATCCTTCTCGCTGTGGATTATGTCTCAAAATGGTGGAAGCAATTGCCACCAGAACTAATGATTCCGCAGTTGTAGTTGCTTTTGTTAGGTCCAATATCTTCTGCAGGTTTTGGAACACCAAGGGCTATCATTAGTGACAGAGGAACTAAATTTTGCAATAGGAGCATGGATTGCCCTACTCCGTAAGTATGGGGTTGTTCATAGGATCCCCACTGCCTATCACCCCAAACTAACGGGCAAGCAGAAGTCTCCAACCGTGAGATCAAAAGAGTCTTGGAGAAGGTAGTGAACCCCAACAGGAAGGATTGGAGTCTAAGGCTAGATGATGCACTGTGGGCATACAGAACAGCGTTCAAAACCCCAATAGGCATGAGCCCTTTCAGACTTGTCTTTGGAAAGGCATGTCACTTGCCTGTGGAACTAGAGCACAGAGCCTATTGGCCGATCAAGCAGTGCAACATGGATCTAACCTTGGCAGGAGAACACAGGAAGCTCCAATTACAAGAATTGGAAGAGTTACGTCTAGAGGCCTACGAAAGTTCTCGGTTAGTACAAAAGAAAAGTCAAAGGCATTCCATGACAGTAACATTCTCACGAAGGAGTTCAAAGGACGGTCAAAGAAGTACTGCCTCTACAATTCAAGGCTAAAACTAATGGCTGGGAAAACTCAGATCCAGATGGGATGGACCTTCATTGTTTCTAGAGTCTTTCCCCATGGAGCGGTTGGAAATCTGTTGTCCAAAAACCAACTCAAAGTTCAAAGTCAATGGGCACAGATTAAAAATCTTCAACAGAACTCAGCAGCATACAGAGGAGAATGAGATGGATATCATCCACCTTGAGGACCCAAAATCTGCATGAGCAGTTAGCCGTCCAACTTAGGGACGTTAAAACAAAGTGCTTGGGGGAGACAACCCACCGAAATTTAATTTCTGCACTTAGATAGCTTTTTCGTTATTGTTTCTTATTATTAACATTTGTTTTCAGTAAGCAATTAGCCAATTGGGCAATCATTCGCAGTCCAGCAGCTGTCATGAAAAGTTGCAGCAGATCCGCGCTCCAGCGCGCCTCACGCGCTCTAGCGCCCGCGGGAACACGACCACAGCGCCCTGGCGCCTGTCACACGCCCCAGCGGCCCTGGACGATTGAGTCCTCCGTAGGTCCTTTCTATACCCTTCTCTCTGTTCTTTAATTTGTTAACACTGGGGACAGTGTCTCATTCAAGTGTGGGGAGGGTGTAGATAAAATTGGCTTTTGTAAATAATGGCATGCCTAACTCTGTTTCTTTTTTTTTCTTTTTCTTTATTTTATTTTTATGTGTTTTTAGGTAGATGATTGGGTAGTTTTCTTTATAGCACCATTTTGGTCTGAAATTGCTCTGCCCTTTTAATTAACTCTGAAATGTTGGCATGATAATCTATATGAGTTTGAATTGTTTGTGTTATCTCTGTTTGGTTGTTGGAATACCTGTGAGATTTGAGCCTTAAATGTGATTACATGTATCAACTAATCACAGTTCTTTCTGTGAGCACACACACTTGTATTGTTATTCCTGAATTTGCTTGATTCTTGTTTTGCATTTTATACACGTGCATGTGATTGAGGCATAATTTTTTTTTTACATTTAAAAGTCACTTAGCCAAATAGTCAACCCATACACAATTTCCAATTGTTTTGTAGCCAATTTGAGCCTTTATCCCTTTTTGTTACTAAGCTCATTACAAGCCAAAGACAGAAAAACAATGAAGAAATCCCCTCTGAGAAACTAGGAGGACATGGTTTGATTATTGGGCAAAGGTCTTAAGTGTGGGGAAATTGGGTTAAATTGAGCACTGATATAGAGTGCAAAATATTGGGATACAACTGTGAGGGTAGCTTTTGTACATAAGTGGTCCTTTGTTATTTTTTCTTTTCCACCTCATTTTAATTACCAAGGAATTGAGATGAGGTACTAAAAAAAATCGAAAAAATACAAAAATCAAGAAAAAAAAATGTGAATTCTGCGAATAAAGGTTGTTGGGTTCCTGGGAATTAATGTAAAAATATTTGGGAACCTTGGGAATGTTCATTGTAAGAATTTATGGGTTATTGATCTTGGGTATTTCTATTCTCTCCATCTCTTCTCTCTCCATCATTTCTGTAGTGATAGAAGTCATCTAGGATCGATCAAACCATGAAGTCTTAGTTTTTTGGAATTAAGTCCACTTCCCATATATGCCACACCTGTCCCAAGCCCCGTTACAACCCTGAAAAGACCTCTTGATGCACCATGTTTGTAAAATTGCAATGTTAGGAGTATAGCAAATTTATGGAATGTAAATACTTGTGTGAATTATTCAAGTGAGTGCTTAGCCAAAACACTGAGTGATTGAGAGAGAAACACACTGGTGAGGGCCAAATCAACCAACTTTGCATAACATGAATTGATTCTCCTAACTCATAAGCTTTTCTTAATGCCAACTGATAACATGTCAAGGGTATTATATAAATCTAACCAAGGTGTGCTGTTTTGAATAACTTTCCATCATCTGTAGATGTTATTTTTCTTTAGGACGTAGGTGTTAGATGTGTTAGCCAATGCTTTGAGAGATGCTTGGAATCATTGCTTTTGCATGAGGACATGCAATAGTTCAAGTGTGGGGATATTTGATAACATGGTTTTTACCAATATTTTATGCCCTTAATTTGGATGATTGTATGCAATTCTTTGCTCTATTTTGGCCTTTTATTTATTTAATTCAACTTGGGATTAATCTGAGCTTAATAGAAATAAAGGTTAAAATAAGCAAGTTTTATGATGTTTTTACAATTCAAGGATGACCTTTGCACTTGATCTTGGATATTTCATATTTTTAGTGCAGGTCACAGGTATTATTGGAGCTGTAGACATCAGGAACTGAGCAAGAAGCGGAGCAGTGGATTTCAGAACAGCATCGAGCGCTCCAGCGCCCGTAGCGCGCCCAGCGCGCGTGGCTCACTTAAACCTGTCACGTGCACAACGCTGGCGCTCCAGCGAGCTATACGCGCCCCAGCGCCGCGCCGCAACTCTGTCACAGCAGAAACCCTATCTGCACGAGTTGGGGGCCCAAATTGATTAGGGTTTGGAGGCTGCTCATCTTATTTAAAGGGAGCTAATGCATCAGAAACACCAACCACTCAACACCTCCACTTTTACATATTTTCTTTTCCTAGTTAGAGTTATTTTTCTTTCCATTAGGATTTCCGTTTTCCTAGTTTAGCTCTAGCTCCTTCTTTACATTTCAACGTTTATTCGTCCAGCCCTTTTGGGTTTTGTAAGTTACTCTTTTATCATTAATTCAGTTATTCGTTTTTTCTTCCAACTTGCATTTAATTTCTTACTTTGTTCTTTATTATTAATTGCTTTCTTATTTCAATTTATTTCTTGCCTTTTAATTTCTTGCCATGAGTAGCTAATTTCTTGGTGGTTGTGAGGGTGTGAACATCATTGGGGTAATTTGAGGCTTTGTTCTTAATCTTGCATAAGTTTTCATTATCAACCCTTGGCATATAATTTGAGATCTTAAATTGTGTGTTTAATCCTTTGTCTTGGCTTACTCGATTGAGTTGGCTAATTCATTGGCATATGTTTATGTGTTAGTTGATTAATTGATGCATGGCATATTAGGAATTGGTAATGAGTAATTAATTGGCTGATTAGTCTCTTTAATTAGATTAATGTGATTGGCTTTAATAATTGTTGAAAGTGGAACTAAAGGTGAGATCTCACTAATTAATCCCATTCTAGGCAATTAATCATTAGAATCACAACAAAGGAGTTAGATCTAACTCCGGCGTAATTAATCAACTCATGCATTCTTTTGTAGCCAATGATTGACACCCTAATGAATGTTCCACCCCCATAAACCGCTGCTTTTTATTATTTTCATTTTATTCCAATTTTACTTGCACACAAAAACCCCCCAATTGTGACAAACCGTCATACAACTAGTCTTGTGTATTACTCTCTTAGCCATTCCTTGTGAGAGACGACCCTGGTTTCCACTAAACTATATTAGGGGAACTTGGTTTTAAAAAAAATTTAAATTTATGGTTGACACGACACAGCCATCAAATTTTTGGCGCCGTTGCCGGGGAATGGCGATGAAAGTTTTCACTAGTTGTTTGATTTGTGAATAGTGTACATAATCGTTTTCTTTTATTTTTCTTTGTTTCTTTCAAAAAATAAAAACAACAAAAAGATTTTCTTTTATTTTGCACTTTATTTTCGTTTATTATTTTAATTTTACTCTTCCCAGACTCGCTGTTCCAAGAACAGCTGAGTCTGCTGCTGATACTCGCGCCCCAGCGCGTATACAGCGCTCCAGCGCGGGCTGCGAACTGAAAAGTTGCAGTTCTGCGTACCGCGTTGCTGTCCACTGGTCCTGAACCTTCTGATTTATTTGTTAGTGTTTCAGGTTTGAGTTCAAACCATGGGAGACCATCAGCTTACCTTGAAAGAACTCGCAGCTCCGGATCTCACTCAACAACCTCTGGGGATCGCCTACCCAAGGTTGGATGCCGAATTCGAGCTTACGGGAGCGATTCTTCATTTGCTTCCTAAGTTCCAGGGTTTAGCCGGAGAGGATCCACACCAGCACCTCAAAAATTCCATGTGGTGTGTGAGACTCTCAAGCCAAGAGGAGTCAACGAGGAACATGTGAAGCTTCGGGCTTTTCCGTTCTCTCTGGACGGTCAGGCGAAGCAATGGTTCCTGAACCTGCCAAATGGAGCTGTCAACACCTGGATTGGCATGAAGAAGATCTTTCTGGAGAAATTCTTCCCAGCCTCAAGGGCAGCTGCCATAAGGAAGGACATCAGTGGCATCCGCCAACTCCAGGGTGAGTCTCTCTACGAGTATTGGGAGAGATTCAATAAACTAGTGGCAAGTTGTCCAACCCATCAGATCTCTGAACAACTCTTGATCCAATATTATTATGAGGGTCTGACGGGTATGGACCGGTGCATGATTGATGCTGCTAGTGGTGGTGCCTTGATGGACAAGACTCCGGCAGATGCAAGGATCCTGTTCGAAAACATGGCTGTGAATTCACAGCAGTTTGGCACAAGGGCAACTTCCGTGACCAAAGGGGTGAATGAGGTAGCTCAACTGAAAGGTGGTGGCCTACACCAGAAACTGGAAGAGATTGCCATCTTCATGAAGCAGTTGACCATTAACCAAACCAACACGGGAACCCCAAGCCAACCTATGTTGTGTGGGTATGTTCTCTGGACTCCCATGCACCTGACCAGTGCCTACAATCTCAAGAAGGAACAACAATGGTGGCAACCACAAGCATGACTCCGGGAAGGCCCAATTTCAACAGCAGCAAGTCTGGTATCAACCTCCCCATCAAGGGCAATTTCAAACCCCAGTGCCTATATCTCCACCAACTCCATTATTACCTTTACCTGCACCTCCCATATCTGCTGAGCCATCCCTTAGTGATGTGATGAAACTACTCATGGAGCAGCAGAATATGATGATGAATCTGCAGAATGAGGTCAACCAAATGAGAGGGGGTGGGAGAATCTCTGATAGCCAGGGGAATGTACTTGTTGTTCAATTGAGATCGGGGAGAGCACTAAAAGACCTCAAATCATCTCAACCTACGAGGGAGAACGAATTGCTTGAAACGGAGGATACTGCCGTTGATCCACCTGTGGAAGAGGTCACTCCGAATCAGCCCTGAGGAGCCAACCATAGTCTCCCCTTCCATTCCATTCCTCAAGCCACTTTGACAGAAAAGAAGAAAAAGGAAGTGGAATTGGATAAGGAGTTATTGGACATCTTCAGGAGTGTAGAAGTAAACATTCCCTTGCTTGACGCTATCAAGCAAATTCCGAAGTATGCCAAGTTCTTAAAGGAGCTATGCACCAATAAAAGGAAACTTAAAGGGAATGAAAAGGTAAAATTTGGGGTGAATGCTTCCTCAATAATCACCCCAAATCTTCCACAAAAATGCAAGATCCCGGCACTTTCACCATTCCATGCACAATTGGCAACATGCAATTCCGAGAAGCCATGGCTGATTTGGGTGCAGCCATAAATGTCATGCCAAGATCGGTATACCAAGCTCTAAACATTGGAACACTCAAAACCACCGGCGTGATCATTCAATTGGCCAACCGCACCATACAACAACCGGATGGACTCTTGGAAGATGTGTTGGTTAAGGTAAATGATTTAATATTTCCAGCTGATTTTTATGTATTGGAAATGGCACAAGATGGAGAGTGTAACCAGCAAGCATTAATTCTTGGTAGACCTTTTCTAAAAACTGCTAAAGCCAAGATTGATGTCCATGCAGGTAGCCTCTCTATGGAATGTGGGGAATTCAAAGTCCAATTTAATTTGAAAGATGCCATGAAATTTCCATCCGAAAAACCATTCTGTTTTTGCACTAGATATCATGGAAACTTTACTTGAAAACAACATTGATGGTATCTCAAATGGCTTTGACTCATGGCTAGACTTTGACTTTGAATTCAACTGTCCAGATTGTGGAAAGTGTGAGGATCTTTGTGAAAATTGCTTGCGATGGATCTATCCCTAGGGATACCCAAGAATACTCAATTTTGGCTGAAGAATTCGAGTATGGGGCAGATCCTATCTGTGTTGGGAGCGATGACACTACTGCTGGAATTTTGCAGCAGGAACTCGCGCCCGAGCGCCTCCTGGGCGCTGGAGTGCACGCTCGCAGCACAGAAAATTTAATTTCTGCTGTTAGCTGCGATTCTGACCAAATCCTTTCAACTCCTAACTCAATTTCGAGATATAATGCTTGTTCTTCTGCCAAAGTGTTCTCAATTTCAGGTGACTCAAAGGAAGGGGAACAGAACACACCCAAGGAGGAGCTGAAACCACTTCCCCCACACCTCAAATATGCCTTTTTGGGAGAAGGACAACACCAACCGGTAATCATTGCCAATGACCTTTCATCTGAGCAAGAAGAGAGGCTCGTCACTGTATTGAAGGGTCATAAGGAAGCAATTGGTTGGACATTGGCAGATATTAAGGGAATTAGTCCTTCTACATGCACTAATCGCATCTTTTTGGAAGATGACGCCAAACCTGTAAGGCAACCCCAGAGGAGACTAAACCCTTTAATCCTTGACGTGGTGAAGAAAGAGGTCACAAAATTGTTGGCTGCCCAAAAAGTCAGGAATAACTCTGGTGCGCAATGAGAACAATGAACTCATCCCTACCAGAATTCAAAATAGTTGGAGGGTATGCATTGACTACCGGAGACTTAATCAAGCCACCCGGAAGGATCATTTCCCTCTGCCCTTCATTGATCAAATGCTGGAGAGACTAGCAGGCCAGTCACATTATTGTTTCCTGGACGGATTCTCCGGATACTTCCAAATCCACACTGCTCCTGAAGATCAGGAGAAGACTACTTTCACATGCCCCTTTGGTACATATGCCTACCGCCGCATGCCGTTTGGGTTGTGCAACACACCAGGTACTTTCCAAAGATGTATGGTAAGCATCTTCTCCGATTTTCTTGAAAATTGCATGGAAGTATTTATGGATGATTTCACTGTTTTTGGATCCTCTTTTGATGACTGCCTGCATAGTCTGGAAAAAGTTTTAAAAAGATGTATCTCTGCCCGCCTTGTTTTAAACTGAAAAATGTCACTTTTATGGTCAAACAAGGTGTGGTACTTGGGCATGTCATCTCTAAAGCTGGAATCTCGGTAGACAAAGCTAAAATAGATGTTATTTCCTCTCTGCCTTATCCCATCAGTGTGCGGGAGGTTCGTTCCTTTTTGGGTCATGCAGGATTTTATCGGAGATTCATCAAGGACTTCAGTAAGATTGCACTACCCATGACCAAGCTACTGCAGAAGGAAGTAGAATTCCAGTTCGATGATGCATGCAAGAAGGCATTTGACGAATTGAAGGAGCACCTCACCACCGCGCCTGTGATTCAACCACCGGACTGGACGCTGCCATTTGAACTCATGTGTGACGCTTCCAACTACGCATTGGGCGCGGTACTCGCCCAATCGGTGGGTAAGGTTTCTCATGTCCTCTATTATGCTTCTCGCACTTTAGATGCTGCACAATCCAATTATACCACTACTGAAAAAGAACTTTTAGCCATTGTTTTTGCATTGGATAAATTTCGATCATATTTGCTAGGTTCCAAGGTAGTGGTATACTCCGATCATGCAGCTCTAAAATATCTTTTAAAGAAACCTGAAGCCAAGCCAAGGTTAATTAGGTGGATGCTACTCTTACAAGAGTTTGATTTAGAAATACGGGATCAGAGTGGTGCTCTCAATTTGGTTGCTGACCATCTGAGTAGAGTTGAGCACATTCCCAATGATCCCCTTCCACTTAATGACTCTTTTCCTGAAGAGCACTTGCTTAAGGTTGATATTATTCCATGGTATGCACCGATTGCCAATTACTTGGCAGGCCGAGTTATCCCATCAAAACTTTCAAAATCCCAAGTAGAGAAATTCAAAAGTGATTGCAAATACTACTTGTGGGATGCACCTTATTTCTGGAGACTCGGGTCTGATCAAGTAATTAGACGTCGTGTGGATGACATGGAATTCCAATCAATCTTAACTTTCTGTCATTCTGGGCCTAGCGGAGGCCACGTTGGACCTCACCACACTGCTAGGAAAATCCTTGACTGTGGATTTTACTGGCCTTCCATTAAGAAAGACTCTTATGAGTTCTGTAAGTCATGTTAGCAATGCCAAAGAGCTGGAAATAACTCATGGAAAAATGAAATGCCCCAACAACCTTTACTATTTTGCGAAATCTTTGATGTGTGGGGAATTGATTTCATGGGACCACTTCCTAGCTCTCGTGGTTTTGTTTACATCCTTCTCGCTGTGGATTATGTCTCAAAATGGGTGGAAGCAATTGCCACCAGAACTAATGATTCCGCAGTTGTAGTTGCTTTTGTTAGGTCCAATATCTTCTGCAGGTTTGGAACACCAAGGGCTATCATTAGTGACAGAGGAACTAAATTTTGCAATAGGAGCATGGATGCCCTACTCCGTAAGTATGGGGTTGTTCATAGGATCCCCACTGCCTATCACCCCCAAACTAACGGGCAAGCAGAAGTCTCCAACCGTGAGATCAAAAGAGTCTTGGAGAAGGTAGTGAACCCCAACAGGAAGGATTGGAGTCTAAGGCTAGATGATGCACTGTGGGCATACAGAACAGCGTTCAAAACCCCAATAGGCATGAGCCCTTTCAGACTTGTCTTTGGAAAGGCATGTCACTTGCCTGTGGAACTAGAGCACAGAGCCTATTGGCCGATCAAGCAGTGCAACATGGATCTAACCTTGGCAGGAGAACACAGGAAGCTCCAATTACAAGAATTGGAAGAGTTACGTCTAGAGGCCTACGAAAGTTCTCGGTTGTACAAAGAAAAGTCAAAGGCATTCCATGACAGTAACATTTCCACGAAGGAGTTCAAGGACGGTCAAGAAGTACTGCTCTACAATTCAAGGCTAAAACTAATGGCTGGGAAACTCAGATCCAGATGGGATGGACCTTTCATTGTTTCTAGAGTCTTTCCCCATGGAGCGGTGGAAATCTGTTGTCCAAAAACCAACTCAAAGTTCAAAGTCAATGGGCACAGATTAAAAATCTTCAACAGAACTCAGCAGCATACAGAGGAGAATGAGATGGATATCATCCACCTTGAGGACCCAAAATCTGCATGAGCAGTTAGCCGTCCAACTTAGGGACGTTAAAACAAAGTGCTTGGGGGAGACAACCCACCGAAATTTAATTTCTGCACTTAGATAGCTTTTTCGTTATTGTTTCTTATTAATTAACATTTGTTTTCAGTAAGCAATTAGCCAATTGGGCAATCATTCGCAGTCCAGCAGCTGTCATGAAAAGTTGCAGCAGATCCGCGCTCCAGCGCGCCTCACGCGCTCTAGCGCCCGCGGGAACACGACCACAGCGCCCTGGCGCCTGTCACACGCCCCAGCGGCCCTGGACGATTGAGTCCTCCGTAGGTCCTTTCTATACCCTTCTCTCTGTTCTTTAATTTGTTAACACTGGGGACAGTGTCTCATTCAAGTGTGGGGAGGGTGTAGATAAAATTGGCTTTTGTAAATAATGGCATGTCTAACTCTGTTTCTTTTTTTTTCTTTTTCTTTATTTTATTTTTATGTGTTTTTAGGTAGATGATTGGGTAGTTTTCTTTATAGCACATTTTGGTCTGAAATTGCTCTGCCCTTTTAATTCAACTCTGAAATGTTGGCATGATAATCTAATATGAGTTTGAATTGTTTGTGTTATCTCTGTTTGGTTGATTGGATTACCTGTGAGATTTGAGCCTTAAATGTGATTACATGTATCAACTAATCACAGTCTTTCTGTGAGCACACACACTTGTATTTGTTATTCCTGAATTTGCTTGATTCTTGTTTTGCATTTTATACACGTTGCATGTGATTGAGGCATAATTTTGTTTTTACATTTAAAAGTCACTTAGCCAAATAGTCAACCCATACACAATTTCCAATTGTTTGTAGCCAATTTGAGCCTTTATCCCTTTTTTGTTACTAAGCTCATTACAAGCCAAAGACAGAAAAAACAATGAAGAATCCCCTCTGAGAAACTAGGAGGACATGGTTTGATTATTGGGCAAAGGTCTTAAGTGTGGGGAAATTGGGTTAAATTGAGCACTGGTATAGAGTGCAAAATATTGGGATACAACTGTGAGGGTAGCTTTTGTACATAAGTGGTCCTTTGTTATTTTCTTTTCCACCTCATTTTAATTACCAAAGGAATTGAGATGAGGTACTAAAAAGAAATCGAAAAAGTACAAAAATCAAGAAAAAAAAATGTGAATTCTGCGAATAAAGGTTGTTGGGTTCCTGGGAATTAATGTAAAAATATTTGGGAACCTTGGGAATGTTCATTGTGAGAATTTATGGGTTATTGATCTTGGGTATTTCTATTCTCTCCATCTCTTCTCTCTCCATCATTTCTGTAGTGATAGAAGTCATCTAGGATCGATCAAACCATGAAGTCTTAGTTTTTTGGAATTAAGTCCACTTCCCATATATGCCACACCTGTCCCAAGCCCCGTTACAACCCTGAAAAGACCTCTTGATGCACCATGTTTGTAAAATTGCAATGTTAGGAGTATAGCAAATTTATGGAATGTAAATACTTGTGTGAATTATTCAAGTGAGTGCTTAGCCAAAACACTGAGTGATTGAGAGAGAAACACACTGGTGAGGGCCAAATCAACCAACTTTGCATAACATGAATTGATTCTCCTAACTCATAAGCTTTTCTTAATGCCAACTGATAACATGTCAAGGGTATTATATAAATCTAACCAAGGTGTGCTGTTTTGAATAACTTTCCATCATCTGTAGATGTTATTTTTCTTTAGGACGTAGGTGTTAGATGTGTTAGCCAATGCTTTGAGAGATGCTTGGAATCATTGCTTTTGCATGAGGACATGCAATAGTTCAAGTGTGGGGATATTTGATAACATGGTTTTTACCAATATTTTATGCCCTTAATTTGGATGATTGTATGCAATTCTTTGCTCTATTTTGGCCTTTTATTATATTTAATTCAACTTGGGATTAATCTGAGCTTAATAGAAATAAAGGTTAAAATAGCAAGTTTTATGATGTTTTTACAATTCAAGGATGACCTTTGCACTTGATCTTGGATATTTCATATTTTTAGTACAGGTCACAGGTATTATTGGAGCTGTAGACGTCAGGAACTGAGCAAGAAGCGGAGCAGCGAATTTCAGAACAGGCATCGAGCGCTCCAGCGCCCGTAGCGCGCCCCAGCGCGCGTGGCTCACTTAACCTGTCACGTGTACAATGCTGGCGCTCCAGCGAGCTATACGCGCCCCAGCGCCGCGCCGCAACTCTGTCACAGCAAAAACCCTATCTGCACGAGTTGGGGGCCCAAATTGATTAGGGTTTGGAGGCTGCTCATCTTATTTAAAGGGAGCTAATGCATCAGAAACACCTACCACTCAACACCTCCACTTTTAGATAATTTCTTTCCCTAGTTAGAGTTATTTTTGCTTTCCATTAGGATTTCCATCTTTCCTAGTTTAGCTCTAGCTCCGTCTTTTACATTTCAACGTTATTCGTCCAGCCCTTTTGGGTTTTGTAAGTACTCTTTTATCATTAATTCAGTTATTCGTTCTTGAATTCTCTCCAACTTGCATTTAATTTCTTACTGTGTTCTTTATTATTAATTGCTTTCTTAATTTCAATTTATTTCTTGCCTTTTAATTTCTTGCCATGAATAGCTAAGTCTCTTGGCGGTTTGTGAGGGTGTGAACATCATTGGGGTAAGTTGAGGCTTTGTTCTTAATCTTGCATAAGTTTTCATTATCAACCCTTGGCATATAATTTGAGATCTTAAATTGTGTGTTTAATCCGTTGTCTTGGCTTACTCGATTGAGTTGGCTAATTCATTAGCATATGTTTATGTGTTAGTTGATTAATTGATGCATGACATATTAGGAATTGGTAATGAATAATTAATTGGCTGATTAGTCTCTTAATTAGATTAATGTGATTGGCTTTAATAATTGTTGAAAGTGGAACTAAAGGTGAGATCTCACCAATTAATCTCATTCTAGGCAATCAATCATTATAATCACAACAAAGGAGTTAGATCTAACTCCGGCGTAATTAATCAACTCATGCATTCTTTTGTAGCCAATGATTGACTCCCTAATGAATGTTCCACCCCCATAAACCGCTGCTTTTTATTATTTTCATTTTATTCCAATTTAGTTATTTTGCACACAAAAACCCCCTAATTGTGACAAACTGTCATACAACTAGTCCTGAGTATTGCTTTCTTAGTCATTCCTTGTGAGAGACGACCCTGGTTTCCACTAAACTATATTAGGGGAACTTGGTTTTAAAAAAAAATAATTAAATTTATGGTTGACACGACATAGCCATCAGGGCCAGTGACGTGGAGGATAGGACAGGAGGGCGGTTATGTCTTACAGTTAAAGAAAGATAAAGATGTTTAACGTGTTGAAATGTATTTTATGATGTATTTATTGTTTATGATTTAAGGGCACTAGTACACGACACCGAGACGTTTATTTATTTATGCGATGATATATGTATTAATAAAATGAACCAGACGCACTTAGGAAAGACGTTCTGGGAAAATATTATTTTAAACTTATATCTGAAATGAACTCATTCATGCTTCACTTATTTTATAATTAAACCCGGGGCGACTTCCTCTACTGAGTCACTTCCCAGTGCTCACCCTATGTTTTTCCCACCTTTTAGAGGAGCAGCCAAAGCAGGATGTCGGAGCACACGAGGAGATCGTGCAGACTTAGTTTATGATTTAGTTCCTCAGATATCAGAGACATGTTTTATTTCCTTATCAGATGTTGTGACTTTTATGCTTCGGCTAAGTTTATTCATTTATTATGTTGAGTCCGGACCTTTGTTAGCCGGCAACTATTTATTTACTCATATTTATGGTGGAGTCTCATAGGTCATAGTTTTTGACTTATGGGGTGAGACCTAGTATTTATTTCATGTTTGTTACTTGATGGGAGTTATTTATATGAAGAGGTATTTTCAATAAATGTTTGTATCGCTTATATTATCGCTTATCATATGCGCAAAGCCCTTATTTTCTATTCCGCGAATGTTTACGAAAAATCTACTTCCGCCTATTTTCCGCGTATTATATTTTAAATATAAAGATAATATATGATATCAGGGAGTAACCCTTATGAAATAGCCTAAAATAACTTAAGCATTAAGGGCTATCTAGTAGGGTGTTACATTTTGGTATCAAGCAGGTCTATCCTACAGGGCTTGGGGTAATGGACCTGTTATGCTATTGTTGCAGGTACCGTAGTTATATCATGCTTATGCCTCTTATGTGTTTTAGTTAGTTTTGAGGTGCATGATCGTTTTGCTTGACTGTCAGAGTAACTGTGCATACCTAGCATTGATATGGAGCCTGATAAACTCGATGTTGACTGTTTTGTGTGCACAGGGACATGGCACCTAGCAGACGTAATAGGGACGATGCTGACGATCACGAGGATGCAGGACAGGACAACAATGTTACTCCTGAGGCTTTCATGGAGATGGCAAAGGCCATGCACCGCATGGTGGACCACATGACCCAGCAGCGCACTACTCCACCTATAGCACCCCCTGCGGATAACGGCAGCTCCTACTTTGCTGATTTTAAGAGGGCTAATCCCTCTCCTTTTCTCGGCACTACGAACCCTTCTGAAGCTGAGGATTGGTTGAGGGGTATTGAGGATATCTTCACCGTGGTCCAGTGCACAGAGGTTCAGAAGGCACAGTTAGGCACATTCATGCTACAGATGGAAGCACGCTCCTAGTGGAACGACGCTCGTCGCGCTCATGATGCGGCGGGTGTAGCTATCACCTGGGACATGTTTAGAGACATGTTCTATGATAAGTACTTTCCTGAGACTGTTCGTCAGGATAAGGAGATGGAGTTTCTGGATCTCCGTCAGGGCACCATGACCATCCCTGAGTACATCGCCAAGTTTGAGGAGCTCATCAGGTTTTCAGAGATCTATCAGGAGAACCCGAAGGAGAGCTGGAAGTGCATGAAGTTCTGTGTTGGGCTTAACCAAGACATCAAGAGGATGATTAAGCACATGAAGATCAGAGACTACAGAGAGATGGTGGACACCTGCAGGATAGTAGAGGAGACGAGCCGTCCAGTGGCTCCATAGAGGGTCGAGACTCAGAAGAGGGGTGCAACACCTCAGCAAACCAGTCACGCCGCCCCTGCTCGCTACCAGCCTTATGGTCCGTCACCCAGGACCTAGCCTCAGCCTCGACCACCCCAGCAGCAGCAGCAGCAGCGACGGCACCCCGGACACTACCCGCTCTGCCACCATGTGTCACGTGTGGAAAGCTTCACATTGGGGCGTGTCGCCTCGGTCAGAACGTTTGTTATCGCTACGGCCAGTCAGGACATTATGTCAAGGATTGCAAGTGGATGGGATTCCAACCTTCTTCCTCCTCTAGGCCACAACATCAGGGGCGCGTGTTCACAGTAGGTGCAGAGAAAGTGGAGCAGTCAGATGATCTCATCAGGGGTAAGCGTTTATGTTTTTCTTGTTTAATGTATCACGGTGATGACTAGCCTTAATCATCATTGTTTGGAAACCCATTTAGTGCGTGAGTACGGTAGGAATTGTGTGATGCATGTCTAGGCCTGACGCTAAGCTACTTGTAGTTTTGTTAAGGTCTAGATGAGGTTGGTTAGGGATAGTCGACCTTGGTTAAGGGTTGACTGCCTTGGCTAGTTGACCATGGATGTTTACTCACCTCTGGTTGATCTTGGCCTCCATATGTTTTCTTGTGTGTTAATCACACCCTTGTTTTGTTTAGAAAACGAAGTGAGAAGTGTTTTCAAAAAGGGTTTTTCATGTTAGCTACAAGACCAGTTTTCAAACTTGTTTTTCGCCCTCGTTTTCGAAAGGATGTTTCGCGAAAATGATTTCGATAAACAAGAATGTTTTTGCTTCGACCTCTTTCACAGCCTCGGTGGGATTACCCTTAGGAAGGTTTCACCCCTTTAGTTGGACCCTTACACCTTTACTAGGTTTCCGTCTCTGCCAACCACCAAACACATTCGTTGACCATGTCATGTCCCAATGCTTTCAGTATAGAAGGAAAACCTTACCTACCCACACCGTTTGCACGACCCTAGAGAGTGACCACACTCCCTATATATAGCCTACATCCTCTTAGAAAACGCTTCGACTACTCACATAGGTACCCACACAAACCCTACCACTACAAGCCACCCCATATATTCCGACCCTACCGAACCTCAGAATCCATTAGTCTCCCGACATCACATGCCGTTAGTGAGACCTAATAGAATCCTTGAGAAGCCATGTGAGAGATAGTTTTACCGTACCCCATCATGTCATCATGAGCACATTTCTCCTAGTGGCTTTGGATGTACGTCGGAGATGTTTAAACCTCTTCTTTTGTTTTGTTTTCAAGTGATTGCGAAAGTTTGTTAAAATGACGCTTGGTTTTCAACTTGGGTTTTAGAAAACGATTTCATAGCTCATCGACCTTAAGGTACGAAGTTCCTTAAGGCTCTTTTTGCAAACCGTTTAGTTGCGAACTTGAAAATCGTTTTTGTTTTGTTTTAAAATACCTTGGGGATGTCTTACGGTGTCAGTTGTAATTATGAGTCGTAGGGTCCAATGTGTTTTCCTAGTTTTGTGGTTATCTAAATTATGTGTTTTGGGTATGGGTAGATTATTTCTAAAGTAACGATATAATACAAGTTGAAATAAGTTTTCGAAGGTGATTTTCTTTTATTTCATGTGAAAATGTATGTGATTAAAGGCCGTAGGAGTACAGACAATATGTTTCCATTAGAGTGGATGTGAGAAATCTGAAATCTATTTTAAGAGCATAGAATTGCCTTTGATCGCAAACAAGAAGGTTTTGAGCTTTTATTTAGTTTTTGAAAATTAAATAAAGGTGTTTTGAACTACTAGGGATTGGGAATTAACTTGGATTTTCGAAAATTCCTAGGATGATGTTTTGAAAATAGAGATGAAGCTTTTTGAGGAGAACATTGATGTTGGATCATGGACCCTAGGAACATAAGGATCAACTTGCCTTGTAAGATTATGGATTCATGTCTTTATCATGGAAAAATGTATTTCGGTTGTTTTTATGTATTTGCAACAGATGTTTTTGTTTTTTTAAATTGTTTTCTGCACGACTTGTTCATTCAGGTTAGCTGCTTGCGTGTGGACCTTCCCTCGAGTCTCCGCGAGGGTAGGAGCTGTTATGTTTTCTGTTGTTTTTGTGTTAGAAGTGTCGAATTTCGAGGACGAAATTCTTTTTAAGGAGGGGAGAAATGTAACACCCCGACTTTTATTAAGTCCTAATTAAGTGAGATTAAGGGTAATTGACCTTGGTTAGGATTTAATTCGGTTTGGGTGGATAAGTTTCTTCTAGTCAAACCCTTATGTGTGACGTGATTTAAGTGTGTATATATGTGTTCATTCTATGCTATGTGAATTACGTGTGTAAATGATATGTCATGATAATTATGTGTATTTATGTGAGTGTTCATTGTGTGTGGAAGAGTATGTTGGATGCATATATGAGTTTTAATTGGTATTTAGATGATACATGAGGTTAGGAATGATGATATAAAATATTTATATGAGTTACATGATGTTATTAGATAACGTTAGTGTTATATATTATTATTTATTTTATTTTATGTGCCTATCTGTGTATTTTAATTTATATTTAAATATTAGAAAAATTATATGAGCATTATAGTATTATTTGGGGGGATTTGGAATGTTTTAGTAATTTAAGTGACGGTGGGCCCCACAATGACTCTTGACCTAGTCACTCCCTATATAAACACTAGTAACCCTCTTCAATTGAGAAAAACACTCTCCTCCTTCTTCTGAGCCGCCATAGCCATCTTTCTCTCAAGAGCTCCCTAAGCCATTGATACTCCAAACCACGAAACACCCATCAAACCTCACCAAATCCAGAAAATAAATTCATATTCTTAATCCTCTCATCAAGCCGGAGCTTTCTACTGATTCTGTTTCTCCGTTAAGAGTCTCCGACGTCACCGGACCGTTCGTGGGGCTAGAGAGAGGTTTCCAATGAGAGCAACGTCGGGAAAAAAAGAGTTTCTCTTTGCATTCTAGCATTTTGTCTTCAAGAGGTAGGGGTTAGGCATTCTATTTTCATGCATATTGGTGATGATTTTATGAGATTAATTTGATGGTCGTTTTTCCCATTAGGGATTTTTGTGCCTTATTATTATTATTATTATTATTATTATTATTATTTAGTTCTACGTATATATAGAACGACCAAGATAAGCAAAATGTAATGTAATGTATTGAACTTCACAGCCCCTCTATAAGTATCGAACATGAAATGTAATGTAATATATTTCGTACACTCTGTACGTAACTTAAACACATAAGCACTATTAACAACGAAAGGCAAAATAAAGTTCTTATGTTATAATAATAATATATATATATATATATATATATAAACAGTTTACTAGTATATATATATTACTATTACATATTATTATTACATAAATTTATACCTATTAGCATGTATATTAGTTAATAATAGGTAGATAACAGGTAGAAATAATAATAATAATATGATAATGATAGTAATATTAATAGGGAAGATAATAATAAAATATTAACCCTAATAATAATTATTATTATGAGCGGGTAAGTACTGTTAATAATAGATAAGTATTATTAGTAATAGTTAATAAGTATTATTAACAATGGGTATGTATTATTGGCATGTGTAATGGTTGGTACTAGGTAAATAACAAGAGACTATATTAATAATGAAAATTAAAATAGTAATTATAAATAATGATAATTAATAAGTTTAGAGTAAAAATAATAATAATAATAATAATAATAATAAAAGAATAATAGAGTAAGAACAACAACATGTATAATATATGATATGTAATGATAATAGTAATAGTAACAATAATAGTATAGAAGACAAGATTGGTGATGAATAAAATATAAGAGTTTACAAGATACTTAAGGGTAGAGTACAAAGTACAAGTAAAACTAGAATAAAGTATAAGTAAGAAATAATAATAAAATAAACGAGATCATATGACATGAAAGGTATAGAAGCACTGAGAATAATATTTATAAGTAGTTGTATATCATGTTTATTTGATAAGGAGTTGTATTTATTTATTCTCCATGATGTCAGAGTAAGTAAGTGTATGTGCTATGTTTATTCCATGATGTTAAAGAGTATAAATTGACATGTTTTTACCCTTTTATGCTCCCTAATGCGTTATACGACTTGTGTATTTGAATATATAATTATTTATGAGATATATATGTTATACTGAGTATATGTGTTGTTTTTATGATGAGTTAAATTGTTGACATGATTATATGATTTATATAATGATTAATGATGAGATATATGTGATGAATGTTATATGCCTATGATTATGTAATGTTAAAGTTTAATAACCAAAACGCACTCAGTGACGCTATGTTAAAACGTCACGAAGTGACGCTATGTTGAAACGCTACTCGGTGACGCTATGTTAAAACGTCACAAAGTGACGCTATGTTAAAGGATTACCCCCCTCTACCCATTAGTTTAGGATGAGCTCATGCCTAGGGGCCGGTGATGTGGAGGATAGGACAGGAGGGCGGTTATGTCTTACAGTTAAAGAAAGATAAAGATGTTTAACGTGTTGAAATGTATTTTATGATGTATTTATTGTTTATGATTTAAGGGCACTAGTACACGACACCGAGACGTTTATTTATTTATGCGATGATATATGTATTAATAAAATGAACCAGACGCACTTAGGTAAGACGTTCTGGGAAAAGATTATTTTAAACTTATATCTGAAATGAACTCATTCATGCTTCACTTATTTTATAATTAAACCCGGGGCGGCTTCCTCTACTGAGTCACTTCCCAGTGCTCACCCTATGTTTTTCCCACCTTTTAGAGGAGCAGCCAGAGCAGGATGTCGGAGCACACGAGGAGATCGTGCAGACTTAGTTTATGATTTAGTTCCTCAGATATCAGAGACATGTTTTATTTCCTTATCAGATGTTATGACTTTTATGCTTCCGCTACGTTTATTCATTTATTATGTTTTCTGAGTCCGGGCCTTTGTTAGCCGGCAGCTATTTATTTACTCATATTTATGGTGGAGTCTCATAGGTCATAGTTTTTGACTTATGGGGTGAGACCTAGTTTTTATTTCATGTTTGTTACTTGATGGGAGTTATTTATATGAAGAGGTATTTTCAATAAATGTTTGTCTCGCTTATATTATCGCTTATCATATGCGCAAAGCCCTTATTTTCTATTCCGCGAATGTTTACGAAAAATCTACTCCCGCCTATTTTCTGCGTATTATATTTTAAGTATAAAGATAATATATGATAATAAGAAGTAACCCTTATGAAATAGCCTAAAATGACTTAAGCATTAAGGGCTATCTAGTAGGGTGTTACACCAACTCCAGGTATTAAAAGTAACACCCTCCTTTTAAAAAACTACACATTATCTTTTTAAAGAACTGAGGTGTGTTACGTTGAACAGTCAAACATCCTACTTGCCCGAACTAAGGGGATCTAAAGTCTCTTCTAGGTTATCGCGTATCTAGCACCCTACGTAAAGTTCTATCTAACGTCACTACCTTAGAGTCCTCCTTAGGCCGTACTAATAAGGTCTCCTAGGTTGCTTTGTCAGCTTAGAACTTCTTCGTCTACATGGAACTAGGGATTAGTCGTTTTCCACTTTCATGAGCGTACGCTAAACAATTCATCGTCAACGTCGGGAACACCCCCGAATATATACTTTCAAATCATCATTTCATTAGTAGGACTAAGTGTCCAATGCATGAGAACCACATCTCACCCCATAGGCCTCCCTATCCCGTGAGCATGCGCAATGCACCACCGTTCACTCAGCAGAACGGCTGGATCTAGGCTAATCGAGAGTTCTACTTGACGGTAAGAATATACACAGCAAACAATAACCAAACAATCCAATCAACAGACAAACACATTCCATCCAGTTCCATCTCATAGCATCATCAGTCAATACCAATATCAACATAACATAGTGCATCGCAGCAATCGTAATTATCATAGCAATTTCATCTCAACAATCTAACTCATTCTCATCACCACTTTACAGTTCATCAATCAACACCACATATCAAAATCACAATACATAATTAATTCTATCATCATGCATGAAGTGTCTTTACTTCATGCGCCATCCTCTCTAAACACTCTCTTTTTACGTGTTATGAAGTTCTTCTTAAAGTCTCCTCTAAAGTTTTATGAAACATCCCAACTAATATTCCTTCTTATTATTACATATTAAATTATTCCCTTACTGATTTTATCTTATTCTCAAAGGTTATAAATTATTAACTTAATTAATTATCCTTTAGTTCATTATAAACTAGCTAATATATAGTTTTATTTTTCTTAAAACCTCAAATTCTTATATAAATTAATTAAGACTTTTTAAATCTGATGTCCTTTGATTAATATTTATTTCAGAAATGATTTCTTATTTATTTCATTATTTTCCCTTATTTTAAAGCAATATACTTAGTTGAACTACTTTACGGGTTATTAATTGTTTTACTAGTAAACTTAACTTCTAAACATCTTTAAAATAGTTATAATATTTATATTAATATTACCAACCTATGTGGGTCCACTCAGTTACATCAGATTATTTTTAAAATATTCTTCTCTAATTACTTCTTCTATTTATTAGCAATTTTTAACTAGTTTTAGCATTAGAAACCAAGTAAGAAATTATTTTTAAATTATTTATCAAACCTGGACAGAATATAAAAAGGTCATATTTTATTCAATAAAATAATAAATAAAGTTCATAATTATTTTACTAGACCATTTATTTTAAGAAAGACATTTTCTAGGTGTATTTTCACAAAACTATGTGTTAGAAAATATCTTTTGGTGCCAAATAAATGTTAAAATATTTTTAAATCAGTAACCTTATTTTTCCAGCACCAAAAAAACTTATTATCTCAGAATGCTAAACTCCCATATATTTTTAAAGGCATATTATCACAATATTTCTTAAACTATATGTGCAAATAAGCTTTTTCTTGCTATTATTTTTACTAAAATATTTTTCAGAATCTGATCCACCATCTTTATTTTATAAAAAATCTTTATTTCAGTATATTAATATTTCCAAATAATATAAATAATATTTTCTAGCCTTAAGGTATTTTTAAGTGACCATTTACTCAAAACTATCTATTTATAAGTCTTTTTCTTTCCAAATAAATATAAATAAATACAAATAAATTCCATAACTGAAATAATCATTTTATTGAGGTTGAAAATAAATATCTCAGAATATAAAACCACTAAAATAAGTTTTATAGCATTTCCTTTAATATCTAGCATTATTTTTAACAAACTACACTTTTTAAAGCATTTTTCAACTAAGTAATATCAAATAAATTCCAGATCTGAGAAATAAACTTCAATTTTATTTTAGGTGAGTTATTTTAGTGAGTCCTAATTTATTTTAAAGATATCCTATTTTTAGAACCATTTTTACTCCATCAAAGGTATTTTTCTTCATAGTTTACTAATCTTTTAGCTCATTTTTAGTGTATACCATCACCATTTATTTTTCTTCATCAAGATCTGATTTTTAGAGTCATAGTCCAGAGGCATGTAAGGTTCTTAATATTTATTTATGAGTCCCTTGGATATCATTATTTTATTTCAAGCTCTATAGTGCATTAAGGGTATTTTTCAAGCATTTCAAACCATGAAACAACATCCACTTCTCTCCACTCTCTCATGGCCGCGAGTTCATCACCATGAGGATCCAAAATATTTATTTCATTCACAACAACATTTTCATGCATGCATGTACCCATTACAACACCAAGATTCAAGCTTTTTGTTCAAATAATGCACCAATGTCATCAAAACTTATTTTTAATCGGTAGATCTCTTTGAAACACTCAATGATAACGTGGTTTTTGCCAATATTTTATGCCCTTAATTTGAGTAATTGTATGCATTTCTTTACTCTATTTTTAATCTGAGTACATGACAGCAACTAGCCAATTTTGCAGCAGCACGGGCGTCCTAGTGCATATTGTAAGCTCCAGAACCCTTCTGAGAGAATTAGGCATAATTCTCTTAGAGTTATGAAAGTTTTAATGATAACAAGGTAAGCCATAAGTATAAAAATTTTACTTAAGGTTTTGCTAATATGTGCGCTAAGTGTCTCAGAAAGCTTTAAATTATTGCAATACCATGAGTAAAGACCAAGACAAAACATCAAGTAGCCTCGAGATCAATTGATAAAATCATAGCGCCAAAGATATCAGAAAGGATGTCTCAGAAGCGCAGAAGGTGAAAACATGTTTCTGAGGAAAGAACACTGTCGCCTCAGAAGGGTCTCAGAAGACCTTGCGACTAGTAGTTCTCAGAAGGGTCTTCCCTCAGAAGGTTCGCCTCAGAAGTCCGTACAACTCTCAGAAAGTTGGACTCAGAAGCAACCAAGTGTCTGACTCAAGGGATCGCAAGCAGTCTCAGAAAGCTCGCTACAACAAGCTAAGGAAGTGGGACACGCGCACTGTGCAGATCTGAAAAGTTCCTCATTTCGCGCTGACTGTAGCAGGGAGTCGTTCCGAAAAGGACACAGCCACATCAGCAAAGAGAAACTTCAAGTTCGTGGCTCATTAACGCCTATAAATATGCGATCAAATTACAGAGTAAATTGACGAAACTTTAGCGCGAAAAACTCTTAAACAAACTGAGCAAAAGCTCTGTCAATTTGAAATCATATTTCAAACTTGAATTTTTCTCAGAAAGACAATTTTTCAAAAGTTGTTTTTCGAACTTTGCTAAAATCTTCTAGTTCATTATTGGTGTAAATCCTTTACCTCGTGTAAGTTATTTCTAGAAGTCTACTAAGTGTAAAACTAGGTTTATAACTTAGTCTTGGTAGTTGTTTTCGATCAAAACCAACGTTCAAAAAAAAACGCTAAGTCCTTCTTTGGGTGAAGGCAGTTTTAAGTCCTCTGGTGGATGAGGCAAGGAAGTCCTCGGTTGTGAGGCAAGGAAGTCCTTAAGTGATTAAGGCAAGGAAGTCCTCGGTTGTGAGGCAAGGAAGTCCTCGGTTGTGAGGCAAGGAAGTCCTTAAGTGATTATGGCAAGGAAATCCACTTCGGGTTGTGAAGTGGTGAAGGTCCTTTACTTGGTAAAGGCATTGTTGTCTGGGAAGGCACTTTACGAAGAATATCCAAGAACTCTCAACTGAAGGTTGAGGACTGGAGTAGGTTGGTTATAACCGAACCAGTATAAAATTCTATGTTAAGCTTTTCTCCCTTACTCTTTACTTGCATAAATCTTTGAGAAAAACTCTACCACGATTTTAATTAAGAGGTCTCGTGAAAACTTTATTGATTAAAATCAGAAAGCGTTTAAGAAACTCTAACTTAAAGTCATTTTCTTAAAACTGCTCAGAAAGGAACTTTCTCAGACAGATTAAGTTCTCAGAAACTTAATCTTCTCAGAAAGCAATTTCCGCTGCAAACTCTTAAATCTACCTTCTGAGTAAAAACAGCTTTCTAAGTAAAAGTTTTAAGAAGTATTTTTTAAACTTGCACGATCAACCCCCCTTCTCGTGCACACATACACTTTCAATTGCATCAGAGCTCGGTCCTTAAGGGGTTGAGCACTTTGCAGTGTCAAGGAAAAAGATCCACGAAGGGAATATGGATTCACCAGCTGCATTCATATCAGATGGGGCTTCAATAAACAGACCTCCGATGTTTCTCGGAGACAGCTTCGACTACTGGCGTGACAGGATGACGCTATTCATCAAGCACACCAGTCTGAACTTATGGGATAGGATCGAGAATGGAGACTATCAGCCTCTGCAGACAATTACAGAGGACGCTGTAGTTGCAACAGATGCTGAGCCAGGAGTGGCACCTCCAGCACTCAGAACCTATACAAGACGAGTCCCTAAGGACGAATGGACTCAAGACATGAAGGAGAAGATACAACTCAACTTCAAAGCCAAGTATATTCTCCTCTGTGCTTTACCCAAGGTAGAATATGACAAAATTGTGTCATGTGATATTGCACAAGAGATTTGGGAAAGACTTCATATGCTGCACGAAGGTAATGACGAAGTCAAGGAAACGAAAATCTCAATGCTCGTACACAAATACGAGTCCTTTAGCATGCAGCCTGAGGAAACTATTGACAGCATGTCAATAAGATTTCTCCATATCATCAACCAGTTGAAAGTCTTGGGAAAGACTTATTCAAACGCTGAGATGGTAAGAAAAATCCTCAGAAGCCTTTCTGCAAAATGGCGTCCTAAGGTCACAGCAATCCAGGAAGCCAAGGATCTAAACCAGCTGGGTTTGGATGTACTATTTGGTTCGCTCAAAACCCATGAGATCGAACTGGAAGGGTTGCTCGGAGGACCATCCGCTTCCTCCAGACCTCAGAAGGGACTGGTTCTGAACAGTCAACTCAGAAAGTCTTCCAAAAGCTTTCAAAGCTAAGAAGCTTCTGAGTCTGACAATGATGAAGGCTCAGAATCTGACGACGACGACATCTCTCTCCTAGTAAAGAAATGAAAGAAAGCCTGGAGAAAGAGACCAAACAAAGGCAAGGAATTCACTCCTAAGAAAGGAAAGTCAAAGCCTTCAGATGCCACATGCTTTGGATGTGGAGAAAAAGGCCACTTCAAGACGGAGTGTCCACAAAACAAAGGGAAGAAGAAATTCATTCCCAGAAAGAAAAAGAAGGCAATGGCTGCAACCCGGAGTGATTCAGAAGAGGAAGCTTCTGAAGCAGCAAGTGAGGAAGAAGAAGCTAATGTTTGCTTCATGGCAGGAACTGACTACATTCTGGAAACAGAATCTGAGTCAGAAGAGGTACCAAATTCTCCTCCTCTTTCATATTCATACGATGAGCTCTCAGAATTTTATTATGATCTTCTGAAAGACTCAAACGAGTTAGCTAATAGTTTCAACAATCTCAAAAAATCTTTTAAAAATTTAGAAGCTGAAAATGTAAGACTAACTCAAGAAGTTCAGAACCTAAGGCTTGAGAGAGACGACTTCAAAGGTAGATACCTTGAAAGTCATGACCTGTATCAAGCATTAGAAAATTTGTCTTCAATCACAGTAGAGAAGGCTGAAAAGGCCATGATCGAACTGCAAAAGACAAATGAACTTCTAACCTCTGACTTAGTTAAGATGGTAAATGGTGAAAAGATGCTAAGTCTTTTGCTTGGGGGTCAAAGACCCTATAAAGACAAAAGCGGTCTTGGATATAAAGAAGTCTTTGAACCACATGATCTTGATTCATTCTTAACTAAGTCACCTCGCATGTGCATTACATGTTTTAAGAGTGGTCATGGTTCTGAAAATTGCCCTATGTTGGAAAAAGGTAAAATCTCTAAGCCTCAGAAGGCTAAGAAGAAAACTCAGAAAGCAAAGCCTTCTAAGAAGACTAACCCCTCTCAGAAGGGTAGAACTTCTCAGAAAGCAAGTGCTTCTGAAAAGGGCAAACAAAAGGTTTCTGACTCTCAAAACCATAACCCTTCTAAGAAAAGAAGGCAAAAGTCCAAGAAAGCTAACAAGCAAGGACCCAACAAAGAATGGGTACCTAAATCTGTTAACTTTGTGACTGCAGGTACATCATCAAGCGCTGCTCCACCACCACGATGAGCAGTGGTACCTTGACAGTGGCTGCTCGAGGCACATGACTGGAAGCAAGCACTGGTTCAGAAGCCTCAAGCCCAAGAAAGGCGGAACAGTGCGATTCGGTGATGGCGCTAAGGGAAGAGTCACTGCAATAGGAGATGTTGGTAAGGATTCCTCTCACCAAATCTCAGATGTACTTTTGGTCGATGGTTTAACTCACAATCTATTAAGCATTAGTCAATTTTGTGACAAAGGCTTAAAGGTTGAGTTTTATGCCAAGTATTGTCATGTGATTAATCTCACAAATGACAAGATCGTTCTGGAAGGAAAACGTGTTGGTAACATCTATGTTATCCATCTGGATGATCTAAAGGATCAAAACGTGGAGTGCCTTGTCTCTGTCCAAGAAGACAAATGGCTATGGCATAAGAAACTTGGTCATGCCCATATGAGACTTCTTTCTGAACTCTCTCAGAAAGGACTTGTAAAGGGCCTTCCCAGCATTAAGTATCAGAAGGATGCAACCTGCGACTTCTGTGAAAGAGGGAAATAGACCAAGGCTTCCTTTCCCAGTAAAAGTGGTATTTCTACTCAGAAACCACTGGAACTGCTCCACATGGATCTCTTTGGACCAACCAGAACGGCTTCCCTTTCTGGAAAACGCTATGGTCTTATCATAGTGGATGATTACTCCAGATTCACTTGGGTTTTCTTTCTAGCCTCTAAGGAAGAAACTTTTGAGAAGTTCAAAGCATTTGCGAAAAGAGTTTCAACTAAAAAGGATTCGCACATTCATACCATAAGATCATATCATGGTGGTGAATTTGAGAATCATGCCTTCGAAAAGTTTTGTGAAAATCTGGGCATTGCTCACGAATTCTCATCTCCCAGAACTCCTCAACAAAATGGAGTGGCTGAGAGAAAGAATCGAAGCCTTCAAGAGATGGCAAGAACAATGCTCTTAGAAAGCGGACTTTCAAAAGGTTTCTGGGCTGAAGCAGTTAACACTTCATGTTACATTCAGAATCGAGTCTTTCTGAGACCAATTCTGAAAAAGACTCCTTACGAGCTATGGAAGAATAAAATACCAAACATTTCTTATTTCCATGTATTTGGTTCTTCTTGTTTTATTCTCAACACAAAGGACAAACTCTCTAAGTTTGATCCTAAGTCCGATGGTGGATGCTTCCTAGGATACTCCTCAGTCTCTAAAGCTTACAGAGTATATAACAAAAGGAGTAAATGTGTTGAAGAGACAATCCATATTAAGTTCAAAGAACTTAGTAAGGACATGTCTCAGAAAGATGCAGACTTAGAAGATGAGTTTGAGAAATTCAACATCTCTTCTGAGAAAGCCAAAAAGAAAATTCTTATAGATGATGAGACTGATTTCCAACCCATGGAACAACCATCTCCATTTAAAGAAAATCTAGTAGCATCATCAAAGCTCCAGAACCTAGAAAATCTACTTCTCCAAATGCAATGGAACTTAGATTCTCAGAAGGTCAAGCTTCTGATGACTCAGAAAGAGAACCTTATGTGTCTCCTTCTCAGAACCCTA
>RYYW01000247.1:30493-40635 GCA_013621005.1 Aeschynomene evenia | reverse complement strand
CAGGCGCAAGGCGCCAGCCTTCCGCACATCTTCCGAATTGTTTCTGACTTTGAGGCGCCTTGCGTGCATCAGGCGCAAGGCGTCAGCATCGGTCCTTCAAATATGCCTCTCCGGTTGCTATTGCTTCATCAATTACTTGCTCAATTCCTGAAATTAGCACCAAATAATACCCAAAACATAATATAACCAGGAAAAATCCATTTTATTCTAAAAACACTCAATTCACCCTAAAGCATACTGAAATTACTTTAAACTAACACAATTTATTAGAATTCAAACCACAAAATTAGATAAAGATGCCAAGGCATCACAACACCAAACTTAAGGTGTTGCTTGTCCTCAAGCAACAAAAGAGAAACAAACACAAAGTAGTGCACCGGAGTTAAGAACAAAAAATTTCCAAAACTCGAATGATAAAAGTAAGGCCAACTACCAGAACTAAGACTACCTGCACTTCCTCATTTTTATAACTTTCAACAATTCATTGCAATAGGGAAGACACTCAGACTTATACTACAGATCATGTTATAATGGTTCTTCAAGAGATCTCTATCTACCAACTATGTTTTCATTTTCTCAACCATGTAGTGCAAAGACATTTACTTTTTAATTTCACCCAGATGAATTAGCTTTCTCAATAATTTTGGGTAGTGCTCGTGCCTTTTTCTCTTTGAGATTCATGACTCTAAATGCTTAGTCTCAGGGTAGCTTTTTAAGATGAGTTTTCGATTAACGTTCCCGGTCCAGTTGGCCCAAGACGCTAGGTGATGAAGCACCCCGAATCTAATTACCCAAGCCTTTCCCTGACACAATCACACCACAAGCACATAGCTAGGTTCTAAAAATAAAAAGTGAAGATGTCCCCTAGCCATTGGTGCTCAGAGCCTTAGAATTTTTTTAGCACAGTCTACCCTTCTTCTTTACTTATCACAGTTCAACATTTTCATCTATTTTCAGAGACTTCACACTACATTTATGTACAATTTATCAACACAGTTGTCTTTGGAAATACTCCAAGAACCACTATAATATTTTCTGCAGCATCATTTCTTTGTTACCTCCCTATTTATTCATTTATTTCTTTCCAATTCATTCATACATGTTGATCACATTCTTAAGTTAGCCTTACCATTACAATCACTCTTGTTTTTTACAATTGTTCATCCCTCCTTACACAACACAAGACACTAATGACAGAACTCGACTCTCACAAAAATTTAAATTTATTCAAGCATGAATTAAAAACTTACCTGAGGGGGGTGGTCAATCTCCCCCTTGGTCCTCATCCTCATCATCCTCTTCTTCTTCCTCCTCCTCTTTCATTTGAGGGGTTGGGCTCCTGTATTCCCACTTTGTTTTACAGCTAGTTTGACATTCAGGAAATTTCTCTGGAGCCATCCTGTGGAATGCATGAACAAGGTAGGAGAACATGTCATGAGAGTAGTTTCTGAAGTCATCCAACTCGACCCTCAGCTTCTGCACGTCCGTAAACTCCTGTCGCTGCTGAGTCTTACTTGGTATGTCCTCCATAGGTTCCTCTGGAGGGGCAACAGATGGGAGTTCAGGTTCCTTACCAGTGTCCTTCCTCCTTGATCTTCCAAGGGCTGCAGCAGTTATTGGTCTAGGCACCAGGATGGGAGAGTCACCTTCAATCACTACTCCTGCAGCTTCAGTAAGGCGCTGAATGAGGCACGGAAATCCCAAGGTTAGTCTTGCTGAGTAGACAAATCTTGCTATACCCTTGGATAATACAGTGCCCAGATCAACTTGTTCCTTGGTAATAAGGCAATGGATCATTATTGCCCTATCTACCGTTACCTCAGAATGATGAGTGGTCGGAGGATGGAGCGATTGATGAATTCTAGCCATCCTCTGGCCACAGGAATAAGGTCTCCCCGAGCTAGCTGAACTGGGTTGCCGTGTTTATCCATCCTCCAGTTAGCCCCGGGTTTGCAGATCTCCCGCAGCACCGTTTGCAGCTTCTGGTTTCCTTTCAACCGTGCACAATATCCAAAAGGTGATTTTTCTGGATTGACTTCAAGATTCAAAACTGTTTCCACCATTTCAGAGCTGAAGTCAATCTCTTTTCCTCTGAGGAAGCTCTTGAACTCCCTTTCTTTGGTCTTTTCTGACTGCCATGCGTTTGCATAGAATTCTAGCACCCTTTGCATTCCCACAATTCCAGGAGGTGAACACACCAGCCTCCACCCTCTTCGATCAATCTCTTCTTGGATTTCTGGGAATTCCCCCTCTCTAAAGGCAAAACCAATTTCCGGAATGATTGATTTGTTCACTACCACTGAATTGTAGTAGTCTTCATTTTCTTTTGTCCGGAAACGATGAGAGTAGTAAGAGGGAGATGCAGCCACTTCCTTTCCCTTTCTCTTCTGGATGATGGTGCCATTTCCTGTAAACAAAAATTGAACCACAACACAGACAGGAAGCCCCATGACAGTAACACCATTAATATTTTAGCTCAATAGAAACAAATAAAAATAATGAGCCAACAAACACCAAACTTAGAATTTTACAAAAATTCTAAGCCAAACAACACTCTATCTCATTTTCATACCAAAAGACTCATTGACATTTCCCCTCACTTCTATATTATCTCTATCTAAAAATTCACTAACTCAGCAATAGCATTATTCTTGAACATGAGAAAGAAAAAGAATAAATGCTTGCTTCATAGTTAATGAACAACTTACCTATAGAGATAATTAGAATTAGGAAAAGTGTAGACTTTCACAGATGATGCGGCTGCAGGGGAAGTAGTGGACGACGGGGAGAAGAGCCGAGAGGGTATGTGTTTTTGAGGATGGATGGTGGGAAGAGGAATTAGGATTGTGTAAGATTGAAGAAGATGTGTATGAATGAATGAATGAAGAATGGAGTGACCGATTCTCTTCTTATAGTGGTGCTACCACTATGCTCTTTAGCGCGAGACTTGCTCGCCCAAAATATAGAGAGGGCGCAAAGCGCCAAGATGAAAAGGAATCAGGCGCAAGGCGCCGAAATGAATTGCAATTCGGGCGCAAAGCGCCACAAAGAAAAATCAGGCGCAAGGCGCCAAAGTGAATTGGATCCGGGCGCAAAGCGCCACAAAAAATTAGATTCGGGCGCGAAGCGCCAAGGGAGACTGAATTCAGGCGCGAGGCGCCAACAGGGAAGGAATTTCAGGCGCAAAGCGCCAGCA
Source organism: Aeschynomene evenia (assembly GCA_013621005.1). Lineage (NCBI taxonomy): Eukaryota > Viridiplantae > Streptophyta > Magnoliopsida > Fabales > Fabaceae > Aeschynomene > Aeschynomene evenia. The sequence continues at coordinate 37,439 of RYYW01000247.1, read as the reverse complement.
GAGAAAAATTTCAGGCGCAAAGCGCCAGCCTCCAAGCAGTTCGGGCGCAATGCGCCGAAGTGAATTGAAATTCGGGCGCGAAGCGCCACAAAGAATTTAATTCGGGCGCGAGGCGCCCACAAGAGATTGAATTCAGGCGCAAGGCGCCAAGGACACTGAAATTCGGGCGCGTCGCGTTAAGAGCAAAACAGTTCGGCGCAAGGCGCGACGAGGACGCGTCGCGCCTCTGGGTCCGAATTTCTTTTATTCGCTACTGTCTTCCAGGCGCAACGCGCAGTGCTAGCGCGAGGCGCTGGGTGAAGCTGCTTATGAGGGCGCGACGCGTCACTGAGGCGCACTGCGCCAGCTAGGAGAAATTTTTTTTTTTTTTTTTTTTTAAACAGAAACTGAACATAAATAAAATTCAATAAAAGATACTAATTGGGTTGCCTCCCAATAAGCGCTTCCTTAACGTCACTAGCTTGACGTATGACATTTTCTCAGGTGAATGTTTGAACCGAGACCACTCGGTCGATCTCTCCCCCAAGATAATGTTTCAATCTTTGTCCATTGACAGTGAATTTTCTTTCAGATTTGGAGTCCATGATCTCTACATGTCCATAAGGTGAAACCTTAGTGATAGTGAATGGTCCTGACCATCTTGTCTTCAATTTACCCGGAACAACCTTAATCTTGAATTAAACAAAAGAACTTGTTGTCCAGGTTCAAATTGTCTTGGAGTGATCTTTTTATCATGCCACCGCTTGGTTCTCTCCTTATACAACTTAGCATTATCATAAGCTTGACTACGAAACTCGTCAAGTTCATTGAGTTGTAGTAATCTCTTGTCATTTGCCAATTTTTCATCAAAATTCAAAAATTTTATGGCCCAAAATGATTTATGTTCAAGTTCAACAGGCAAGTGACAAGATTTACCATATAGAAGTTGATAAGGAGACATACCAATTGGTGTTTTGAACGCAGTTCTGTAGGCCCACAGTGCATCATCAATTTTCCTTGACCAATCCTTTCTTGAAGCATTTACCACTTTTTCTAGGATCCTCTTCAATTCCCTATTGGAAATTTCAGCTTGTCCACTTGTTTGAGGGTGGTATGGGGTGGCTACCTTGTGCTTGACTCCATATTTTTGTAGAAGACTCTCCAATTGCTTATTACAGAAGTGACTTCCACCATCACTAATCAAGGTTCTAAGAACTCCAAACCTTGAGAAGATCATCTTCCTGAGAAAATTCACCACCACTTTTGCCTCATTAGTGGGGGAGGCAATTGCTTCAACCCATTTGGATACATAGTCTACTGCTACCAGGATATACAAGTTGGAGTAGGAGGATGGAAAGGGACCCATGAAATCTATTCCCCAAACATCAAACAAATCCACTTCAAGAATGAACTGCTGAGGCATTTCATGCTTCCTTGATATGTTTCCAGTTCTTTGGCATCTATCACATCTCTCTACAAAAGCTCTTGCATCCTTGAAAATTGTTGGCCAGTATAACCCACTTTGTAGGACCTTGGCTGCAGTTCTTCTCCACTGAAATGTCCACCATATTCAGAACCATGACAGTGCCATAAAACACTATATACTTCTTTCTTCCGGGATACACCTTCTAATTACTCCATCACTGCACCTTTTGAACAAATAAGGTTCATCCCATAAGAAGTACCTAGCATCATGCAAGAATTTCTTCTTCTGATTCCAATTCATTTCACTTGGAACCCTTCCCCCGGCTTTATAATTTGCTATGTCAGCAAACCATGGTAACACTTGTATTGCTAGGAGTTGTTCATCTGGAAACTCTTCATTCACTGGCACCTTACTCACTTGCTCTTCTCCCTGTGCAATCCTTGACAAGTGGTCTGCCACTAAGTTTTCTGAGCCTTTCTTATCTCTGATCTCAATGTTGAACTCTTGTAGCAACAGCACCCATCTAATCAGTCTTGGCTTTGCATCCTGTTTACTCATCAAATACTTAAGAGCAGAGTGGTCAGTATAGACTATTACCTTTGACCCAACCAAATAAGACCTGAACTTATCAAAAGCAAAAACTACAGCCAATAATTCCTTCTCTGTTGTTGCATAATTTTTTTGCATCATTTAATACACGACTTGCATAATAAATAACATGCAACAACTTGTCTTTTCTTTGTCCTAAAACAGCCCCAATTGCAAAATCACTTGCATCACACATTAATTCAAATGGTAAGGACCAATCAGGAGGAGAAATTATTGGTGCAGTAACAAGTTTGGTTTTGAGAGTTTCAAAGGCATACATGCATTCACTGTCAAAATTAAATTGTGATTCTTTCATTAAAAGACTACTCAATGGTTTTGCAATTTTTGAAAAGTCTTTTATGAACCTTCTATAGAACCCAGCATGACCAAGAAACTTCTCATTGCTTTAACATTTATAGGCGGAGGTAATTTTTCAATTACCTCCACTTTGGCTTTGTCAACTTCAATACCTTTGGAAGAAACTCGGTGTCCAAGAACAATACCTTCTGTTACCATAAAATGACATTTTTCCCAATTCAAAACAAGGTTTGTTTCTTGACACCTCATTAAAACTAAAGATAGATGGTTGAGACAGGACTCAAATGAATTACCAAAAACAGAAAAATCATCCATAAATACCTCAATGAATTTTTCTACCATATCAGAGAATATAGAAAGCATGCACCTTTGAAAAGTGGCGGGTGCATTGCACAACCCGAAAGGCATTCTTCGATAGGCAAAAACTCCATAAGGGCATGTGAAAGCTGTCTTCTCTTGATCTACCGGATCTACTGCAATTTGATTGTAGCCTGAATAACCATCCAAGAAGCAGTAATATGGATGACCCGCCAACCTCTCCAACATTTGATCAATGAATGGAAGTGGAAAATGATCTTTTCTAGTGACCACATTTAATCTTCTGTAGTCAATGCACATCCTCCACCCAGTCACTGTCCTTGTAGGAATTAACTCATTGTTTTCATTCTTCACCACCGTGATGCCACCTTTCTTTGGTACCACTTGCACTGGACTCACCCAAGGACTGTCAGAAATGGGATAAATAATCCCAGCATCCCATAACTTCAGAACTTCTTTTAGCACCACTTCCTTCATGATGGGGTTGAGTCTTCGTTGAGGTTGCACCACTGGTTTTGAGTCTTCTCCATGAGGATTTTGTGCATGCACATGGTTGGACTAATCCCCTTGAGATCACTAAGCTTCCATCCAATTGCTCCTTTATGCTTCTTCAACACTTCCAGTAATTCTCCTTCCTCTTTTTCATTTAGTGAAGCATTGATTATCACAGGATAGAACTCATCATTTCCTATGAAAGCATATTTGAGAGAAGGAGGCAATGGTTTCAATTCAGGCTTTGTAATTTCTTGCTTCTCCTCTTTTTTCAATAACAGCTCCTCTGTTTCTTGTAAAGTCAGGGAAGAATTTGACATATTGAGCTCTTCTTGTTTTTTTCATTCCCTTCCACCAAAGCCACTGTTTCTATAACATCATCTCCCCAAGTTAATGCAAACACTTCCTCTACCAAGGGATCTATTGTGTCTAACCTCATGCAATTTTCTTGATCCACTGGAAATTTCATAGAGTTAAAAACATTAAAAACTACCTTTTCATCATGCACCCTTAATGTTAACTCACCTTTTTGCACATCAATTAAAGCTCTTCCAGTGGCTAAGAATGGTCTCCCAAGGATAATAGGAGTGTCTTCATCTTCCTCCATATCAAGCACCACAAAGTCTGCAGGGAAAATGAACTTATCAACTTTGACAAGTGCATTCTCTACAACACCAAATGGAAACTTGATTGAACGATCAGCAAGTTGCAGAGAAATAGAAGTTGGCTTCACTTCTTCTATGTTCAACTTCTTCATAATGGACAAGGGCATGAGGTTAATGCTTGCCCCCAAATCACATAAGGCTTTTCCAATGGTCAAACTTCCAATGGTGCAGGGAACATAAAACTTCCCAGGATCCTTTAACTTTTGAGGCATCTTCTTTTGAATGACAGCACTACATTCCTCTGTGAGCATCACTGTTTCATCTTCCCTGAGTGTTCTCTTCCTTGACAGCAAATCTTTCATGAACTTGGCATATAAAGGCATTTGCTCAAGTGCCTCAGCAAATGGGATGTTTATTTGCAACTTCCTAAATATGTCCAAGAACTTTGAGAATTGCTTTTCCTGGTTTTGCTTTTGAAGTCTTTGAGGATATGGCAACCTTGGCTTGTATGGAGCAACTTGAACTTCTTCTTTCTCTCTTCCTGCATGGGTACTTCTTTTTCTCTTTCTTCAATGTTGGGAAGCTCTTTCTCTTCTTTCTTGTCCCGTACCTCCACTTTCTCTTCTTTTCTTCTTTTTGTTCTTTAAGTATTTTTCCACTCCTTAAGTGGGCCTTACAATGCTCCTTAGGATTTGGTTCTGTGTTGCTTGGAAAAATCCCTGCAGGTCTCTCAGAGAGTTGTTTAGCTATTTGGCCAACTTGCACCTCCAAGTTCCTTATAGAAGCCTCTTGATTTTTGAAATTAGCCCTTGTCTCCTGCATGAAACTTGAGGTTTGTTGCACAAAAGTAGAAGTAGATTGAGTGAGTTTCTCCATAGCAATCTCCAGTGAAGTTGGTTTAGGAGGACCTTGTGGAGGAATGAATGGGGGTTGTTGATTTGGAGCATGGAATTGCTTCTGCCCTTGATTTCCCCATCCAAAATTTGGATGATTCCTCCACCCCGGATTATAAGTTTTGGAGTATGGATCATTTTGTTGCCTTGGAGGGTTCCCCATGTAGTTTACTTGCTCCGGTGGAGTTTCCTTGAACAAGTCACATTCTTCATTCTTATGAGACCCACCACAAAGTTCACAGGATGAAATTGGAGGTCCTACTGCAGCAACTTGCATTTGTCCCATTTGCTTTGTGAGTGTTGCTAGTTGTTGAGACATCATCTTGTTTTGTGCCAAGAGAGTATCCAATGTGTCTAACTCCATCATACCTTTTCTTAATGGAGTTCGATCACTTGGACATAGGAAATTATTCTCGGCCATTGTCTCAATCAACTCTAAAGCTTCCTCAGGCGTCTTTCTATGAAGAGATCCTCCAGCACTTGCATTAATCATAGCTCTCGAACTTTGAGAAACTCCATCATAGAATGTCTGAATTTGTAGCCAGTCAGGGATTGCATGGTGTGGACATTTTCTGAGCATCTCCTTGTACCTTTCCCATGCTTCATAGAGTGATTCTCCCTCCTTTTGAGCAAATGAGTTGATGTCATTCCTTAGCTTTGCTAGCTTCTGTGGAGGGAAATACTTAGCTAGAAATTTGCTAACTAAGTCATCCCATGTACTGATGCTTTCCAGTGGCTGTGATTGCAACCATAGTTTAGCTCTGTCCCTAAGAGAAAAAGGGAAGAGTCTCAACTTAATTGCATCTGAACTCACACCATTGCTTTTGATCGTATCACATAACTGGAGGAAGGTAGCTAAGTGAACATTAGGATCATCAAGAGCTCCTCCACTGAATTGTTCTTGCTGCACCAATTGGATGAGTGAAGGCTTGAGCTCAAAGTTGTTTGCTTGCACTGGTGGTGGGACAATACTATTTCCACACCCGTTAGTGGTAGGTGTGGCATAGTCTCCCAAAGTTCTTCTCGGCCCATCACCTTCTCTGCCATTGCTGCTCTTTCTTTGCTTGTCTCAGCTTCCTCAAGGTCCTTTCAATTTCAGGATCAAAGTATAACTCTGTTCGTTCTATTTTTGCATGCAAAACAGACACCAAACTGAATAAAAGTGAGGTCTAGCACTTCCCAACGTCACAGTGAAGGGAATACTAGAGTAAAACAAAATAAAAATATCTAATTTAGAAATCACACAATTACTCTAATTGTCAGTTTCAATTAATCCCCGGCAACGGCGCCAAAAACTTGATAGGGCTTCGGCAAGTGCACCGAATCGTACAAGTAATAAAGTCCACGGTGAGTGGGTATCGTTCCCACGAGGATTAAAGAACTGAGCAAAGATTTCGTGATGTGAATTTCTAATTAGACGAATCGAATTAAGGGTGATGAAAGGTTTGAAATCATAAATTCAAAAGAGTATCAAAGTAACAGACAGTAAACTAATTTTGAAAACTTCAAAGAATGAGAGGTTAGGGAATCGGGTTCACGTATCTTCTGAAATAATTAAAACAATTGCTCGCCTTCAAATTTAAAACTTTAATTCAATGAACGAATCTTAAATTGTCAATTCCAATCCCTTGGTAATTTAACACTTTTTCTATGAACAATCAGTCAATCCCTTGATCAAATCGTTTCACAGAAAAGAAAATATGTTTACTGATTCAAAGTTCATAAAAGTCTTGACTCTATTCCTAGTTATCAATCCTTCCAGCAATTTCCCTTGAGCTAATTCACACACTTATTTTCCCAAATAAACATATGAATCCAAGATAAGTTGAAAAGCGATTTCCCAATCTTCAGAACAACACAAAACAATAAGGTAGTTACCTGAATCGAAGAAATAGAATTCAAAGGTTTGCAATCATCGGATTAATTCATAGTGATACGATTCCCCTATCCCTAACAAGGAATTAGTTGCTCATAATCAAAGTAAACAAAGCATAGAAATTGATAGAAAGCAGGTTAAAGAACGAATAACTCATTGTATTGAAAAACAGAGTAAAAACAGAGTACTGGAATGAAAACAAGCTGCTGCTGAAAAATAAGGATTCAAGATGATCGATCAGATAATAGATGACCTAATTTCCCCCTATTCTAGTCCTATATAATCAGATAGTCTAGAATTTAAATTGATTACAGAGGGATTTGTTTTAGATAACTAGTCAAGAGTAATATCCAAACAGATTTAATCCTGAATTATACATGCTCTGTTTCCATTTTTATCCGGACGCAAGGCGTAGAGGACGCGACGCGCTGCATGGGGTGGTTTCTCCCGG
>RYYW01000247.1:0-23117 GCA_013621005.1 Aeschynomene evenia | reverse complement strand
TACTACTCTCGCCCAAGCACGCTTAACTTCGGAGTTCTGATGGGATCCGGTGCATTAGTTGGTATGATCGCACCTGTGAATATTGCGTGAATAATCCTTATCCCTTCGTTGTCGTTCAAAATTCATCCTCCTCGGGAGTCAAAATTGAAGGTCTTCAGTACCCGTGGGGCCCACAGTAATTCGATGGTGAGCTTGTCCGAGACCAGAGGAACGGCAATCGGTGAGCCTCGGGCACCCCCGTTGACTTTCAGTTGACCGGTGCGATATTACAAAAAATACTGGGAAAAAAAAAGAAAAAGATCAAAAAAGAGGTGCAACACGAGGACTTCCCAGGAGGTCACCCATCCCAGTACTACTCTCGCCCAAGCACGCTTAACTTCGAGTTCTGATGGGATCCGGTGCATTAGTGCTGGTATGATCGCACCTGTGAATTATTGCGTGAATAATTCCTTTATCCCTTCGTTGTCGTTCAAAATTCATCCTCCTCGGGAGTCAAAATTGAAGGTCTTCAATACCCGTGGGCCCACAGTAATTCGATGGTGAGCTTGTCCGAGACCAAGAGGAACGGCAATCGTGAGCCTCGGCACCCCCGTGACTTTCAGTGACCGGTGCGATATTACAAAAAATACTGGGAAAAAAAAAAGAAAAAGATCAAAAAAGAGGTGCAACACGAGGACTTCCCAGGAGGTCACCCATCCCAGTACTACTCTCGCCCAAGCACGCTTAACTTCGGAGTTCTGATGGGATCCGGTGCATTAGTGCTGGTATGATCGCACCTGTGAATATTAAAATTCTTTTATCCCTTCGTTGTCGTTCAAAATTCATCCTCCTCGGGAGTCAAAATTGAAGGTCTTCAGTACCCGTGGGGCCCACAGTAATTCGATGGGTGAGCTTGTCCGAGACCAGAGGAACGGCAATCGGTGAGCCTCGGCACCCCCGTTGACTTCAGTTGACCGGTGCGATATTACAAAAAATACTGGGAAAAAAAAAAGAAAAAGATCAAAAAAGAGGTGCAACACGAGGACTTCCCAGGAGGTCACCCATCCCAGTACTACTCTCGCCCAAGCACGCTTAACTTCGGAGTTCTGATGGGATCCGGTGCATTAGTGCTGGTATGATCGCACCTGGAATTATGCGTGAATAATTCCTTTATCCCTTCGTTGTCGTTCAAAATTCATCCTCCTCGGGAGTCAAAATTGAAGGTCTTCAGTACCGTGGGGCCCACAGTAATTCGATGGGTGAGCTTGTCCGAGACCAGAGGAACGGCAATCGGTGAGCCTCGGGCACCCCCGTTGACTTTCAGTTGACCGGTGCGATATTACAAAAAATACTGGGAAAAAAAAAGAAAAAGATCAAAAAAGAGGTGCAACACGAGGACTTCCCAGGAGGTCACCCATCCCAGTACTACTCTCGCCCAAGCACGCTTAACTTCGGAGTTCTGATGGGATCCGGTGCATTAGTGCTGGTATGATCGCACCTGTGAATTATTGCGTGAATAATTCCTTTATCCCTTCGTTGTCGTTCAAAATTCATCCTCCTCGGGAGTCAAAATTGAAGGTCTTCAGTACCGTGGGGCCCACAGTAATTCGATGGGTGAGCTTGTCCGAGACCAGAGGAACGGCAATCGGTGAGCCTCGGGCACCCCCGTTGACTTTCAGTTGACCGGTGCGATATTACAAAAAATACTGGGAAAAAAAAAAGAAAAAGATCAAAAAAGAGGTGCAACACGAGACTTCCCAGGAGGTCACCCATCCCAGTACTACTCTCGCCCAAGCACGCTTAACTTCGGAGTTCTGATGGGATCCGGTGCATTAGTGCTGGTATGATCGCACCTGTGAATTATTGCGTGAATAATTCCTTTATCCCTTCGTTGTCGTTCAAAATTCATCCTCCTCGGGAGTCAAAATTGAAGGTCTTCAGTACCCGTGGGGCCCACAGTAATTCGATGGGTGAGCTTGTCCGAGACCAGAGGAACGGCAATCGGTGAGCCTCGGGCACCCCCGTTGACTTTCAGTTGACCGGTGCGATATTACAAAAAATACTGGGAAAAAAAAAAGAAAAAGATCAAAAAGAGGTGCAACACGAGGACTTCCCAGGAGGTCACCCATCCCAGTACTACTCTCGCCCAAGCACGCTTAACTTCGGAGTTCTGATGGGATCCGGTGCATTAGTGCTGGTATGATCGCACCTGTGAATATTGCGTGAATAATCCTTTATCCCTTCGTTGTCGTTCAAAATTCATCCTCCTCGGGAGTCAAAATTGAAGGTCTTCAGTACCCGTGGGGCCCACAGTAATTCGATGGGTGAGCTTGTCCGAGACCAGAGGAACGGCAATCGGTGAGCCTCGGGCACCCCCGTTGACTTTCAGTTGACCGGTGCGATATTACAAAAAATACTGGGAAAAAAAAAAGAAAAAGATCAAAAAAGAGGTGCAACACGAGGACTTCCCAGGAGGTCACCCATCCCAGTACTACTCTCGCCCAAGCACGCTTAACTTCGGAGTTCTGATGGGATCCGGTGCATTAGTGCTGGTATGATCGCACCTGTGAATTATGCGTGAATAATTCCTTTATCCCTTCGTTGTCGTTCAAAATTCATCCTCCTCGGGAGTCAAAATTGAAGGTCTTCAGTACCCGTGGGGCCCACAGTAATTCGATGGGTGAGCTTGTCCGAGACCAGAGGAACGGCAATCGGTGAGCCTCGGGCACCCCCGTTGACTTTCAGTTGACCGGTGCGATATTACAAAAAATACTGGGAAAAAAAAAAGAAAAAGATCAAAAAAGAGGTGCAACACGAGGACTTCCCAGGAGGTCACCCATCCCAGTACTACTCTCGCCCAAGCACGCTTAACTTCGGAGTTCTGATGGGATCCGGTGCATTAGTGCTGGTATGATCGCACCTGTGAATATGCTAATAATTCCTTTATCCCTTCGTTGTCGTTCAAAATTCATCCTCCTCGGGAGTCAAAATTGAAGGTCTTCAGTACCGTGGGGCCCACAGTAATTCGATGGGTGAGCTTGTCCGAGACCAGAGGAACGGCAATCGGTGAGCCTCGGGCACCCCCGTTGACTTTCAGTTGACCGGTGCGATATTACAAAAAATACTGGGAAAAAAAAAAGAAAAAGATCAAAAAAGAGGTGCAACACGAGGACTTCCCAGGAGGTCACCCATCCCAGTACTACTCTCGCCCAAGCACGCTTAACTTCGGAGTTCTGATGGGATCCGGTGCATTAGTGCTGGTATGATCGCACCTGTGAATTATTGCGTGAATAATTCCTTTATCCCTTCGTTGTCGTTCAAAATTCATCCTCCTCGGGAGTCAAAATTGAAGGTCTTCAGTACCCGTGGGGCCCACAGTAATTCGATGGGTGAGCTTGTCCGAGACCAGAGGAACGGCAATCGGTGAGCCTCGGGCACCCCCGTTGACTTTCAGTTGACCGGTGCGATATTACAAAAAATACTGGGAAAAAAAAAAGAAAAAGATCAAAAAAGAGGTGCAACACGAGGACTTCCCAGGAGGTCACCCATCCCAGTACTACTCTCGCCCAAGCACGCTTAACTTCGGAGTTCTGATGGGATCCGGTGCATTAGTGCTGGTATGATCGCACCTGTGAATATGCTGAATAATTCTTTATCCCTTCGTTGTCGTTCAAAATTCATCCTCCTCGGGAGTCAAAATTGAAGGTCTTCAGTACACGTGGGGCCCACAGTAATTCGATGGGTGAGCTTGTCCGAGACCAGAGGAACGGCAATCGGTGAGCCTCGGGCACCCCCGTTGACTTTCAGTTGACCGGTGCGATATTACAAAAAATACTGGGAAAAAAAAAGAAAAAGATCAAAAAAGAGGTGCAACACGAGGACTTCCCAGGAGGTCACCCATCCCAGTACTACTCTCGCCCAAGCACGCTTAACTTCGGAGTTCTGATGGGATCCGGTGCATTAGTGCTGGTATGATCGCACCTGTGAATTATGCGTGAATAATTCCTTTATCCCTTCGTTGTCGTTCAAAATTCATCCTCCTCGGGAGTCAAAATTGAAGGTCTTCAGTACCCGTGGGGCCCACAGTAATTCGATGGGTGAGCTTGTCCGAGACCAGAGGAACGGCAATCGGTGAGCCTCGGGCACCCCCGTTGACTTTCAGTTGACCGGTGCGATATTACAAAAAATACTGGGAAAAAAAAAAGAAAAAGATCAAAAAAGAGGTGCAACACGAGGACTTCCCAGGAGGTCACCCATCCCAGTACTACTCTCGCCCAAGCACGCTTAACTTCGGAGTTCTGATGGGATCCGGTGCATTAGTGCTGGTATGATCGCACCTGTGAATTATTGCGTGAATAATTCCTTTATCCCTTCGTTGTCGTTCAAAATTCATCCTCCTCGGGAGTCAAAATTGAAGGTCTTCAGTACCCGTGGGGCCCACAGTAATTCGATGGGTGAGCTTGTCCGAGACCAGAGGAACGGCAATCGGTGAGCCTCGGGCACCCCCGTTGACTTTCAGTTGACCGGTGCGATATTACAAAAAATACTGGGAAAAAAAAAAGAAAAAGATCAAAAAAGAGGTGCAACACGAGGACTTCCCAGGAGGTCACCCATCCCAGTACTACTCTCGCCCAAGCACGCTTAACTTCGGAGTTCTGATGGGATCCGGTGCATTAGTGCTGGTATGATCGCACCTGTGAATTATTGCGTGAATAATTCCTTTATCCCTTCGTTGTCGTTCAAAATTCATCCTCCTCGGGAGTCAAAATTGAAGGTCTTCAGTACCGTGGGGCCCACAGTAATTCGATGGGTGAGCTTGTCCGAGACCAGAGGAACGGCAATCGGTGAGCCTCGGGCACCCCCGTTGACTTTCAGTTGACCGGTGCGATATTACAAAAAATACTGGGAAAAAAAAAAGAAAAAGATCAAAAAAGAGGTGCAACACGAGGACTTCCCAGGAGGTCACCCATCCCAGTACTACTCTCGCCCAAGCACGCTTAACTTCGGAGTTCTGATGGGATCCGGTGCATTAGTGCTGGTATGATCGCACCTGTGAATTATTGCGTGAATAATTCCTTTATCCCTTCGTTGTCGTTCAAAATTCATCCTCCTCGGGAGTCAAAATTGAAGGTCTTCAGTACCCGTGGGGCCCACAGTAATTCGATGGGTGAGCTTGTCCGAGACCAGAGGAACGGCAATCGGTGAGCCTCGGGCACCCCCGTTGACTTTCAGTTGACCGGTGCGATATTACAAAAAATACTGGGAAAAAAAAAAGAAAAAGATCAAAAAAGAGGTGCAACACGAGGACTTCCCAGGAGGTCACCCATCCCAGTACTACTCTCGCCCAAGCACGCTTAACTTCGGAGTTCTGATGGGATCCGGTGCATTAGTGCTGGTATGATCGCACCTGTGAATTATTGCGTGAATAATTCCTTTATCCCTTCGTTGTCGTTCAAAATTCATCCTCCTCGGGAGTCAAAATTGAAGGTCTTCAGTACCCGTGGGGCCCACAGTAATTCGATGGGTGAGCTTGTCCGAGACCAGAGGAACGGCAATCGGTGAGCCTCGGGCACCCCCGTTGACTTTCAGTTGACCGGTGCGATATTACAAAAAATACTGGGAAAAAAAAAAGAAAAAGATCAAAAAAGAGGTGCAACACGAGGACTTCCCAGGAGGTCACCCATCCCAGTACTACTCTCGCCCAAGCACGCTTAACTTCGGAGTTCTGATGGGATCCGGTGCATTAGTGCTGGTATGATCGCACCTGTGAATGAATAATTCTTTATCCCTTCGTTGTCGTTCAAAATTCATCCTCCTCGGGAGTCAAAATTGAAGGTCTTCAGTACCCGTGGGGCCCACAGTAATTCGATGGGTGAGCTTGTCCGAGACCAGAGGAACGGCAATCGGTGAGCCTCGGGCACCCCCGTTGACTTTCAGTTGACCGGTGCGATATTACAAAAAATACTGGGAAAAAAAAAGAAAAAGATCAAAAAAGAGGTGCAACACGAGGACTTCCCAGGAGGTCACCCATCCCAGTACTACTCTCGCCCAAGCACGCTTAACTTCGGAGTTCTGATGGGATCCGGTGCATTAGTGCTGGTATGATCGCACCTGTGAATTATTGCGTGAATAATTCCTTTATCCCTTCGTTGTCGTTCAAAATTCATCCTCCTCGGGAGTCAAAATTGAAGGTCTTCAGTACCCGTGGGGCCCACAGTAATTCGATGGGTGAGCTTGTCCGAGACCAGAGGAACGGCAATCGGTGAGCCTCGGGCACCCCCGTTGACTTTCAGTTGACCGGTGCGATATTACAAAAAATACTGGGAAAAAAAAAAGAAAAAGATCAAAAAAGAGGTGCAACACGAGGACTTCCCAGGAGGTCACCCATCCCAGTACTACTCTCGCCCAAGCACGCTTAACTTCGGAGTTCTGATGGGATCCGGTGCATTAGTGCTGGTATGATCGCACCTGTGAATTATTGCGTGAATAATTCCTTTATCCCTTCGTTGTCGTTCAAAATTCATCCTCCTCGGGAGTCAAAATTGAAGGTCTTCAGTACCCGTGGGGCCCACAGTAATTCGATGGGTGAGCTTGTCCGAGACCAGAGGAACGGCAATCGGTGAGCCTCGGGCACCCCCGTTGACTTTCAGTTGACCGGTGCGATATTACAAAAAATACTGGGAAAAAAAAAGAAAAAGATCAAAAAAGAGGTGCAACACGAGGACTTCCCAGGAGGTCACCCATCCCAGTACTACTCTCGCCCAAGCACGCTTAACTTCGGAGTTCTGATGGGATCCGGTGCATTAGTGCTGGTATGATCGCACCTGTGAATTATTGCGTGAATAATTCCTTTATCCCTTCGTTGTCGTTCAAAATTCATCCTCCTCGGGAGTCAAAATTGAAGGTCTTCAGTACCCGTGGGGCCCACAGTAATTCGATGGGTGAGCTTGTCCGAGACCAGAGGAACGGCAATCGGTGAGCCTCGGGCACCCCCGTTGACTTTCAGTTGACCGGTGCGATATTACAAAAAATACTGGGAAAAAAAAAAGAAAAAGATCAAAAAAGAGGTGCAACACGAGGACTTCCCAGGAGGTCACCCATCCCAGTACTACTCTCGCCCAAGCACGCTTAACTTCGGAGTTCTGATGGGATCCGGTGCATTAGTGCTGGTATGATCGCACCTGTGAATTATTGCGTGAATAATTCCTTTATCCCTTCGTTGTCGTTCAAAATTCATCCTCCTCGGGAGTCAAAATTGAAGGTCTTCAGTACCCGTGGGGCCCACAGTAATTCGATGGGTGAGCTTGTCCGAGACCAGAGGAACGGCAATCGGTGAGCCTCGGGCACCCCCGTTGACTTTCAGTTGACCGGTGCGATATTACAAAAAATACTGGGAAAAAAAAAAGAAAAAGATCAAAAAAGAGGTGCAACACGAGGACTTCCCAGGAGGTCACCCATCCCAGTACTACTCTCGCCCAAGCACGCTTAACTTCGGAGTTCTGATGGGATCCGGTGCATTAGTGCTGGTATGATCGCACCTGTGAATATTGCGTAATTCCTTTATCCCTTCGTTGTCGTTCAAAATTCATCCTCCTCGGGAGTCAAAATTGAAGGTCTTCAGTACCCGTGGGGCCCACAGTAATTCGATGGGTGAGCTTGTCCGAGACCAGAGGAACGGCAATCGGTGAGCCTCGGGCACCCCCGTTGACTTTCAGTTGACCGGTGCGATATTACAAAAAATACTGGGAAAAAAAAAAGAAAAAGATCAAAAAAGAGGTGCAACACGAGGACTTCCCAGGAGGTCACCCATCCCAGTACTACTCTCGCCCAAGCACGCTTAACTTCGGAGTTCTGATGGGATCCGGTGCATTAGTGCTGGTATGATCGCACCTGTGAATTATTGCGTGAATAATTCCTTTATCCCTTCGTTGTCGTTCAAAATTCATCCTCCTCGGGAGTCAAAATTGAAGGTCTTCAGTACCCGTGGGGCCCACAGTAATTCGATGGGTGAGCTTGTCCGAGACCAGAGGAACGGCAATCGGTGAGCCTCGGGCACCCCCGTTGACTTTCAGTTGACCGGTGCGATATTACAAAAAATACTGGGAAAAAAAAAAGAAAAAGATCAAAAAAGAGGTGCAACACGAGGACTTCCCAGGAGGTCACCCATCCCAGTACTACTCTCGCCCAAGCACGCTTAACTTCGGAGTTCTGATGGGATCCGGTGTATTAGTGCTGGTATGATCGCACCTGTGAATAATTCTTTTATCCCTTCGTTGTCGTTCAAAATTCATCCTCCTCGGGAGTCAAAATTGAAGGTCTTCAGTACCCGTGGGGACCACAGTAATTCGATGGGTGAGCTTGTCCGAGACCAGAGGAACGGCAATCGGTGAGCCTCGGGCACCCCCGATGACTTTCAGTTGACCGGTGCGATATTACAAAAAATACTGGGAAAAAAAAAGAAAAAGATCAAAAAAGAGGTGCAACACGAGGACTTCCCAGGAGGTCACCCATCCCAGTACTACTCTCGCCCAAGCACGCTTAACTTCGGAGTTCTGATGGGATCCGGTGCATTAGTGCTGGTATGATCGCACCTGTGAATAATTCTTTATCCCTTCGTTGTCGTTCAAAATTCATCCTCCTCGGGAGTCAAAATTGAAGGTCTTCAGTACCCGTGGGGCCCACAGTAATTCGATGGGTGAGCTTGTCCGAGACCAGAGGAACGGCAATCGGTGAGCCTCGGGCACCCCCGTTGACTTTCAGTTGACCGGTGCGATATTACAAAAAATACTGGGAAAAAAAAAAGAAAAAGATCAAAAAAGAGGTGCAACACGAGGACTTCCCAGGAGGTCACCCATCCCAGTACTACTCTCGCCCAAGCACGCTTAACTTCGGAGTTCTGATGGGATCCGGTGCATTAGTGCTGGTATGATCGCACCTGTGAATTATTGCGTGAATAATTCCTTTATCCCTTCGTTGTCGTTCAAAATTCATCCTCCTCGGGAGTCAAAATTGAAGGTCTTCAGTACCGTGGGGCCCACAGTAATTCGATGGGTGAGCTTGTCCGAGACCAGAGGAACGGCAATCGGTGAGCCTCGGGCACCCCCGTTGACTTTCAGTTGACCGGTGCGATATTACAAAAAATACTGGGAAAAAAAAAAGAAAAAGATCAAAAAAGAGGTGCAACACGAGGACTTCCCAGGAGGTCACCCATCCCAGTACTACTCTCGCCCAAGCACGCTTAACTTCGGAGTTCTGATGGGATCCGGTGCATTAGTGCTGGTATGATCGCACCTGTGAATTATTGCGTGAATAATTCCTTTATCCCTTCGTTGTCGTTCAAAATTCATCCTCCTCGGGAGTCAAAATTGAAGGTCTTCAGTACCCGTGGGGCCCACAGTAATTCGATGGGTGAGCTTGTCCGAGACCAGAGGAACGGCAATCGGTGAGCCTCGGGCACCCCCGTTGACTTTCAGTTGACCGGTGCGATATTACAAAAAATACTGGGAAAAAAAAAAGAAAAAGATCAAAAAAGAGGTGCAACACGAGGACTTCCCAGGAGGTCACCCATCCCAGTACTACTCTCGCCCAAGCACGCTTAACTTCGGAGTTCTGATGGGATCCGGTGCATTAGTGCTGGTATGATCGCACCTGTGAATTATGCGTGAATAATTCCTTTATCCCTTCGTTGTCGTTCAAAATTCATCCTCCTCGGGAGTCAAAATTGAAGGTCTTCAGTACCGTGGGGCCCACAGTAATTCGATGGGTGAGCTTGTCCGAGACCAGAGGAACGGCAATCGGTGAGCCTCGGGCACCCCCGTTGACTTTCAGTTGACCGGTGCGATATTACAAAAAATACTGGGAAAAAAAAAAGAAAAAGATCAAAAAAGAGGTGCAACACGAGGACTTCCCAGGAGGTCACCCATCCCAGTACTACTCTCGCCCAAGCACGCTTAACTTCGGAGTTCTGATGGGATCCGGTGCATTAGTGCTGGTATGATCGCACCTGTGAATTATTGCGTGAATAATTCCTTTATCCCTTCGTTGTCGTTCAAAATTCATCCTCCTCGGGAGTCAAAATTGAAGGTCTTCAGTACCCGTGGGGCCCACAGTAATTCGATGGGTGAGCTTGTCCGAGACCAGAGGAACGGCAATCGGTGAGCCTCGGGCACCCCCGTTGACTTTCAGTTGACCGGTGCGATATTACAAAAAATACTGGGAAAAAAAAAAGAAAAAGATCAAAAAAGAGGTGCAACACGAGGACTTCCCAGGAGGTCACCCATCCCAGTACTACTCTCGCCCAAGCACGCTTAACTTCGGAGTTCTGATGGGATCCGGTGCATTAGTGCTGGTATGATCGCACCTGTGAATAATTCTTTTATCCCTTCGTTGTCGTTCAAAATTCATCCTCCTCGGGAGTCAAAATTGAAGGTCTTCAGTACACGTGGGGCCCACAGTAATTCGATGGGTGAGCTTGTCCGAGACCAGAGGAACGGCAATCGGTGAGCCTCGGGCACCCCCGTTGACTTTCAGTTGACCGGTGCGATATTACAAAAAATACTGGGAAAAAAAAAAGAAAAAGATCAAAAAAGAGGTGCAACACGAGGACTTCCCAGGAGGTCACCCATCCCAGTACTACTCTCGCCCAAGCACGCTTAACTTCGGAGTTCTGATGGGATCCGGTGCATTAGTGCTGGTATGATCGCACCTGTGAATTATTGCGTGAATAATTCCTTTATCCCTTCGTTGTCGTTCAAAATTCATCCTCCTCGGGAGTCAAAATTGAAGGTCTTCAGTACCCGTGGGGCCCACAGTAATTCGATGGGTGAGCTTGTCCGAGACCAGAGGAACGGCAATCGGTGAGCCTCGGGCACCCCCGTTGACTTTCAGTTGACCGGTGCGATATTACAAAAAATACTGGGAAAAAAAAAAGAAAAAGATCAAAAAAGAGGTGCAACACGAGGACTTCCCAGGAGGTCACCCATCCCAGTACTACTCTCGCCCAAGCACGCTTAACTTCGGAGTTCTGATGGGATCCGGTGCATTAGTGCTGGTATGATCGCACCTGTGAATAATTCTTTTATCCCTTCGTTGTCGTTCAAAATTCATCCTCCTCGGGAGTCAAAATTGAAGGTCTTCAGTACCCGTGGGGCCCACAGTAATTCGATGGGTGAGCTTGTCCGAGACCAGAGGAACGGCAATCGGTGAGCCTCGGGCACCCCCGTTGACTTTCAGTTGACCGGTGCGATATTACAAAAAATACTGGGAAAAAAAAAAGAAAAAGATCAAAAAAGAGGTGCAACACGAGGACTTCCCAGGAGGTCACCCATCCCAGTACTACTCTCGCCCAAGCACGCTTAACTTCGGAGTTCTGATGGGATCCGGTGCATTAGTGCTGGTATGATCGCACCTGTGAATTATTGCGTGAATAATTCCTTTATCCCTTCGTTGTCGTTCAAAATTCATCCTCCTCGGGAGTCAAAATTGAAGGTCTTCAGTACCCGTGGGGCCCACAGTAATTCGATGGGTGAGCTTGTCCGAGACCAGAGGAACGGCAATCGGTGAGCCTCGGGCACCCCCGTTGACTTTCAGTTGACCGGTGCGATATTACAAAAAATACTGGGAAAAAAAAAAGAAAAAGATCAAAAAAGAGGTGCAACACGAGGACTTCCCAGGAGGTCACCCATCCCAGTACTACTCTCGCCCAAGCACGCTTAACTTCGGAGTTCTGATGGGATCCGGTGCATTAGTGCTGGTATGATCGCACCTGTGAATTATTGCGTGAATAATTCCTTTATCCCTTCGTTGTCGTTCAAAATTCATCCTCCTCGGGAGTCAAAATTGAAGGTCTTCAGTACCCGTGGGGCCCACAGTAATTCGATGGGTGAGCTTGTCCGAGACCAGAGGAACGGCAATCGGTGAGCCTCGGGCACCCCCGTTGACTTTCAGTTGACCGGTGCGATATTACAAAAAATACTGGGAAAAAAAAAGAAAAAGATCAAAAAAGAGGTGCAACACGAGGACTTCCCAGGAGGTCACCCATCCCAGTACTACTCTCGCCCAAGCACGCTTAACTTCGGAGTTCTGATGGGATCCGGTGCATTAGTGCTGGTATGATCGCACCTGTGAATAATTCTTTTATCCCTTCGTTGTCGTTCAAAATTCATCCTCCTCGGGAGTCAAAATTGAAGGTCTTCAGTACCGTGGGGCCCACAGTAATTCGATGGGTGAGCTTGTCCGAGACCAGAGGAACGGCAATCGGTGAGCCTCGGGCACCCCCGTTGACTTTCAGTTGACCGGTGCGATATTACAAAAAATACTGGGAAAAAAAAAAGAAAAAGATCAAAAAAGAGGTGCAACACGAGGACTTCCCAGGAGGTCACCCATCCCAGTACTACTCTCGCCCAAGCACGCTTAACTTCGGAGTTCTGATGGGATCCGGTGCATTAGTGCTGGTATGATCGCACCTGTGAATTATTGCGTGAATAATTCCTTTATCCCTTCGTTGTCGTTCAAAATTCATCCTCCTCGGGAGTCAAAATTGAAGGTCTTCAGTACCCGTGGGGCCCACAGTAATTCGATGGGTGAGCTTGTCCGAGACCAGAGGAACGGCAATCGGTGAGCCTCGGGCACCCCCGTTGACTTTCAGTTGACCGGTGCGATATTACAAAAAATACTGGGAAAAAAAAAAGAAAAAGATCAAAAAAGAGGTGCAACACGAGGACTTCCCAGGAGGTCACCCATCCCAGTACTACTCTCGCCCAAGCACGCTTAACTTCGGAGTTCTGATGGGATCCGGTGCATTAGTGCTGGTATGATCGCACCTGTGAATTATTGCGTGAATAATTCCTTTATCCCTTCGTTGTCGTTCAAAATTCATCCTCCTCGGGAGTCAAAATTGAAGGTCTTCAGTACCCGTGGGGCCCACAGTAATTCGATGGGTGAGCTTGTCCGAGACCAGAGGAACGGCAATCGGTGAGCCTCGGGCACCCCCGTTGACTTTCAGTTGACCGGTGCGATATTACAAAAAATACTGGGAAAAAAAAAAGAAAAAGATCAAAAAAGAGGTGCAACACGAGGACTTCCCAGGAGGTCACCCATCCCAGTACTACTCTCGCCCAAGCACGCTTAACTTCGGAGTTCTGATGGGATCCGGTGCATTAGTGCTGGTATGATCGCACCTGTGAATATTGCTGAATAATTCTTTATCCCTTCGTTGTCGTTCAAAATTCATCCTCCTCGGGAGTCAAAATTGAAGGTCTTCAGTACACGTGGGGCCCACAGTAATTCGATGGGTGAGCTTGTCCGAGACCAGAGGAACGGCAATCGGTGAGCCTCGGGCACCCCCGTTGACTTTCAGTTGACCGGTGCGATATTACAAAAAATACTGGGAAAAAAAAAAGAAAAAGATCAAAAAAGAGGTGCAACACGAGGACTTCCCAGGAGGTCACCCATCCCAGTACTACTCTCGCCCAAGCACGCTTAACTTCGGAGTTCTGATGGGATCCGGTGCATTAGTGCTGGTATGATCGCACCTGTGAATTATTGCGTGAATAATTCCTTTATCCCTTCGTTGTCGTTCAAAATTCATCCTCCTCGGGAGTCAAAATTGAAGGTCTTCAGTACCCGTGGGGCCCACAGTAATTCGATGGGTGAGCTTGTCCGAGACCAGAGGAACGGCAATCGGTGAGCCTCGGGCACCCCCGTTGACTTTCAGTTGACCGGTGCGATATTACAAAAAATACTGGGAAAAAAAAAAGAAAAAGATCAAAAAAGAGGTGCAACACGAGGACTTCCCAGGAGGTCACCCATCCCAGTACTACTCTCGCCCAAGCACGCTTAACTTCGGAGTTCTGATGGGATCCGGTGCATTAGTGCTGGTATGATCGCACCTGTGAATTATTGCGTGAATAATTCCTTTATCCCTTCGTTGTCGTTCAAAATTCATCCTCCTCGGGAGTCAAAATTGAAGGTCTTCAGTACCCGTGGGGCCCACAGTAATTCGATGGGTGAGCTTGTCCGAGACCAGAGGAACGGCAATCGGTGAGCCTCGGGCACCCCCGTTGACTTTCAGTTGACCGGTGCGATATTACAAAAAATACTGGGAAAAAAAAAAGAAAAAGATCAAAAAAGAGGTGCAACACGAGGACTTCCCAGGAGGTCACCCATCCCAGTACTACTCTCGCCCAAGCACGCTTAACTTCGGAGTTCTGATGGGATCCGGTGCATTAGTGCTGGTATGATCGCACCTGTGAATATAATTCTTTATCCCTTCGTTGTCGTTCAAAATTCATCCTCCTCGGGAGTCAAAATTGAAGGTCTTCAGTACACGTGGGCCCACAGTAATTCGATGGGTGAGCTTGTCCGAGACCAGAGGAACGGCAATCGGTGAGCCTCGGGCACCCCCGTTGACTTTCAGTTGACCGGTGCGATATTACAAAAAATACTGGGAAAAAAAAAAGAAAAAGATCAAAAAAGAGGTGCAACACGAGGACTTCCCAGGAGGTCACCCATCCCAGTACTACTCTCGCCCAAGCACGCTTAACTTCGGAGTTCTGATGGGATCCGGTGCATTAGTGCTGGTATGATCGCACCTGTGAATTATTGCGTGAATAATTCCTTTATCCCTTCGTTGTCGTTCAAAATTCATCCTCCTCGGGAGTCAAAATTGAAGGTCTTCAGTACCCGTGGGCCCACAGTAATTCGATGGGTGAGCTTGTCCGAGACCAGAGGAACGGCAATCGGTGAGCCTCGGGCACCCCCGTTGACTTTCAGTTGACCGGTGCGATATTACAAAAAATACTGGGAAAAAAAAAGAAAAAGATCAAAAAAGAGGTGCAACACGAGGACTTCCCAGGAGGTCACCCATCCCAGTACTACTCTCGCCCAAGCACGCTTAACTTCGGAGTTCTGATGGGATCCGGTGCATTAGTGCTGGTATGATCGCACCTGTGAATAATTCTTTATCCCTTCGTTGTCGTTCAAAATTCATCCTCCTCGGGAGTCAAAATTGAAGGTCTTCAGTACACGTGGGGCCCACAGTAATTCGATGGGTGAGCTTGTCCGAGACCAGAGGAACGGCAATCGGTGAGCCTCGGGCACCCCCGTTGACTTTCAGTTGACCGGTGCGATATTACAAAAAATACTGGGAAAAAAAAAAGAAAAAGATCAAAAAAGAGGTGCAACACGAGGACTTCCCAGGAGGTCACCCATCCCAGTACTACTCTCGCCCAAGCACGCTTAACTTCGGAGTTCTGATGGGATCCGGTGCATTAGTGCTGGTATGATCGCACCTGTGAATTATTGCGTGAATAATTCCTTTATCCCTTCGTTGTCGTTCAAAATTCATCCTCCTCGGGAGTCAAAATTGAAGGTCTTCAGTACCCGTGGGGCCCACAGTAATTCGATGGGTGAGCTTGTCCGAGACCAGAGGAACGGCAATCGGTGAGCCTCGGGCACCCCCGTTGACTTTCAGTTGACCGGTGCGATATTACAAAAAATACTGGGAAAAAAAAAAAGAAAAAGATCCAAAAAGAGGTGCAACACGAGGACTTCCCAGGAGGTCACCCATCCCAGTACTACTCTCGCCCAAGCACGCTTAACTTCGGAGTTCTGATGGGATCCGGTGCATTAGTGCTGGTATGATCGCACCTGTGAATTATTGCGTGAATAATTCCTTTATCCCTTCGTTGTCGTTCAAAATTCATCCTCCTCGGGAGTCAAAATTGAAGGTCTTCAGTACCCGTGGGGCCCACAGTAATTCGATGGGTGAGCTTGTCCGAGACCAGAGGAACGGCAATCGGTGAGCCTCGGGCACCCCCGTTGACTTTCAGTTGACCGGTGCGATATTACAAAAAATACTGGGAAAAAAAAAGAAAAAGATCAAAAAAGAGGTGCAACACGAGGACTTCCCAGGAGGTCACCCATCCCAGTACTACTCTCGCCCAAGCACGCTTAACTTCGGAGTTCTGATGGGATCCGGTGCATTAGTGCTGGTATGATCGCACCTGTGAATAATTCTTTTATCCCTTCGTTGTCGTTCAAAATTCATCCTCCTCGGGAGTCAAAATTGAAGGTCTTCAGTACACGTGGGGCCCACAGTAATTCGATGGGTGAGCTTGTCCGAGACCAGAGGAACGGCAATCGGTGAGCCTCGGGCACCCCCGTTGACTTTCAGTTGACCGGTGCGATATTACAAAAAATACTGGGAAAAAAAAAAGAAAAAGATCAAAAAAGAGGTGCAACACGAGGACTTCCCAGGAGGTCACCCATCCCAGTACTACTCTCGCCCAAGCACGCTTAACTTCGGAGTTCTGATGGGATCCGGTGCATTAGTGCTGGTATGATCGCACCTGTGAATTATTGCGTGAATAATTCCTTTATCCCTTCGTTGTCGTTCAAAATTCATCCTCCTCGGGAGTCAAAATTGAAGGTCTTCAGTACCCGTGGGCCCACAGTAATTCGATGGGTGAGCTTGTCCGAGACCAGAGGAACGGCAATCGGTGAGCCTCGGCACCCCCGTTGACTTTCAGTTGACCGGTGCGATATTACAAAAAATACTGGGAAAAAAAAAAGAAAAAGATCAAAAAAGAGGTGCAACACGAGGACTTCCCAGGAGGTCACCCATCCCAGTACTACTCTCGCCCAAGCACGCTTAACTTCGGAGTTCTGATGGGATCCGGTGCATTAGTGCTGGTATGATCGCACCTGTGAATAATTCTTTTATCCCTTCGTTGTCGTTCAAAATTCATCCTCCTCGGGAGTCAAAATTGAAGGTCTTCAGTACACGTGGGGCCCACAGTAATTCGATGGGTGAGCTTGTCCGAGACCAGAGGAACGGCAATCGGTGAGCCTCGGGCACCCCCGTTGACTTTCAGTTGACCGGTGCGATATTACAAAAAATACTGGGAAAAAAAAAAGAAAAAGATCAAAAAAGAGGTGCAACACGAGGACTTCCCAGGAGGTCACCCATCCCAGTACTACTCTCGCCCAAGCACGCTTAACTTCGGAGTTCTGATGGGATCCGGTGCATTAGTGCTGGTATGATCGCACCTGTGAATTATTGCTGAATAATTCCTTTATCCCTTCGTTGTCGTTCAAAATTCATCCTCCTCGGGAGTCAAAATTGAAGGTCTTCAGTACCGTGGGGCCCACAGTAATTCGATGGGTGAGCTTGTCCGAGACCAGAGGAACGGCAATCGGTGAGCCTCGGGCACCCCCGTTGACTTTCAGTTGACCGGTGCGATATTACAAAAAATACTGGAAAAGAAAAAAGAAAAAGATCAAAAAAGAGGTGCAACACGAGGACTTCCCAGGAGGTCACCCATCCCAGTACTACTCTCGCCCAAGCACGCTTAACTTCGGAGTTCTGATGGGATCCGGTGCATTATGATCGCACCTGTTCGTTGTCGCGGGAGTCTCTTCAGACCACAGTAATTCGAATATTCCAGACAGAAGTCCTGCACCTCTTTTTGATCTTTTTTTTTTTTTTCCCAGTTTTTGTAATATCGCACCGGTCAACTGAAAGTCAACGGGGTGCCCGAGGCTCACCGATTGCCGTTCCTCTGGTCTCGGACAAGCTCACCCATCGAATTACTGTGGGCCCCACGGTACTGAAGACCTTCAATTTTGACTCCCGAGGAGGATGAATTTTGAACGACAACGAAGGGATAAAAGAAATTATCACAGGTGCGATCATACCAGCACTAATGCACCGGATCCCATCAGAACTCCGAAGTTAAGCGTGCTTGGGCGAGTAGTACTGGGATGGGTGACCTCCTGGGAAGTCCTCGTGTTGCACCTCTTTTTTGATCTTTTTCTTTTTTTTCCCAGTTTTTTGTAATATCGCACCGGTCAACTGAAAGTCAACGGGGGTGCCCGAGGCTCACCGATTGCCGTTCCCTGGTCTCGGACAAGCTCACCCATCGAATTACTGTGGGCCCCACGGTACTGAAGACCTTCAATTTTGACTCCCGAGGAGGATGAATTTTGAACGACAACGAAGGGATAAAGGAATTATTCACGCAATAATTCACAGGTGCGATCATACCAGCACTAATGCACCGGATCCCATCAGAACTCCGAAGTTAAGCGTGCTTGGGCGAGAGTAGTACTGGGATGGGTGACCTCCTGGGAAGTCCTCGTGTTGCACCTCTTTTTTGATTTTTCTTTTTTTTTCCCAGTATTTTTTGTAATATCGCACCGGTCAACTGAAAGTCAACGGGGGTGCCCGAGGCTCACCGATTGCCGTTCCTCTGGTCTCGGACAAGCTCACCCATCGAATTACTGGGCCCCACGGTACTGAAGACCTTCAATTTTGACTCCCGAGGAGGATGAATTTTGAACGACAACGAAGGGATAAAAGAATTATTCACAGGTGCGATCATACCAGCACTAATGCACCGGATCCCATCAGAACTCCGAAGTTAAGCGTGCTTGGCGAGAGTAGTACTGGGATGGGTGACCTCCTGGGAAGTCCTCGTGTTGCACCTCTTTTTTGATTTTCTTTTTTTTTCCCAGTATTTTTTGTAATATCGCACCGGTCAACTGAAAGTCAACGGGGGTGCCCGAGGCTCACCGATTGCCGTTCCTCTGGTCTCGGACAAGCTCACCCATCGAATTACTGTGGGCCCCACGGGTACTGAAGACCTTCAATTTTGACTCCCGAGGAGGATGAATTTTGAACGACAACGAAGGGATAAAGGAATTATTCACGCAATAATTCACAGGTGCGATCATACCAGCACTAATGCACCGGATCCCATCAGAACTCCGAAGTTAAGCGTGCTTGGGCGAGAGTAGTACTGGGATGGGTGACCTCCTGGGAAGTCCTCGTGTTGCACCTCTTTTTTGATCTTTTTCTTTTTTTTTTCCAGTATTTTTGTAATATCGCACCGGTCAACTGAAAGTCAACGGGGGTGCCCGAGGCTCACCGATTGCCGTTCCTCTGGTCTCGGACAAGCTCACCCATCGAATTACTGTGGGCCCCACGGTACTGAAGACCTTCAATTTTGACTCCCGAGGAGGATGAATTTTGAACGACAACGAAGGGATAAAGGAATTATTCACGCAATAATTCACAGGTGCGATCATACCAGCACTAATGCACCGGATCCCATCAGAACTCCGAAGTTAAGCGTGCTTGGGCGAGAGTAGTACTGGGATGGGTGACCCTCCTGGGAAGTCCTCGTGTTGCACCTCTTTTTTGATCTTTTTCTTTTTTTTTCCCAGTATTTTTTGTAATATCGCACCGGTCAACTGAAAGTCAACGGGGGTGCCCGAGGCTCACCGATTGCCGTTCCTCTGGTCTCGGACAAGCTCACCCATCGAATTACTGTGGGCCCCACGGTACTGAAGACCTTCAATTTTGACTCCCGAGGAGGATGAATTTTGAACGACAACGAAGGGATAAAAGAATTATTAATTCACAGGTGCGATCATACCAGCACTAATGCACCGGATCCCATCAGAACTCCGAAGTTAAGCGTGCTTGGCGAGAGTAGTACTGGGATGGGTGACCTCCTGGGAAGTCCTCGTGTTGCACCTCTTTTTTGATCTTTTTCTTTTTTTTCCCAGTATTTTTTGTAATATCGCACCGGTCAACTGAAAGTCAACGGGGGTGCCCGAGGCTCACCGATTGCCGTTCCTCTGGTCTCGGACAAGCTCACCCATCGAATTACTGTGGGCCCCACGGGTACTGAAGACCTTCAATTTTGACTCCCGAGGAGGATGAATTTTGAACGACAACGAAGGGATAAAGAATTATTCACGCAATAATTCACAGGTGCGATCATACCAGCACTAATGCACCGGATCCCATCAGAACTCCGAAGTTAAGCGTGCTTGGGCGAGAGTAGTACTGGGATGGGTGACCTCCTGGGAAGTCCTCGTGTTGCACCTCTTTTTTGATCTTTTTCTTTTTTTTTCCCAGTATTTTTTGTAATATCGCACCGGTCAACTGAAAGTCAACGGGGGTGCCCGAGGCTCACCGATTGCCGTTCCTCTGGTCTCGGACAAGCTCACCCATCGAATTACTGTGGGCCCCACGGGTACTGAAGACCTTCAATTTTGACTCCCGAGGAGGATGAATTTTGAACGACAACGAAGGGATAAAGGAATTATTTCACAGGTGCGATCATACCAGCACTAATGCACCGGATCCCATCAGAACTCCGAAGTTAAGCGTGCTTGGGCGAGAGTAGTACTGGGATGGGTGACCTCCTGGGAAGTCCTCGTGTTGCACCTCTTTTTTGATCTTTTTCTTTTTTTTCCCATTTTTGTAATATCGCACCGGTCAACTGAAAGTCAACGGGGGTGCCCGAGGCTCACCGATTGCCGTTCCTCTGGTCTCGGACAAGCTCACCCATCGAATTACTGTGGGCCCCACGGGTACTGAAGACCTTCAATTTTGACTCCCGAGGAGGATGAATTTTGAACGACAACGAAGGGATAAAGGAATTATTCACGCAATAATTCACAGGTGCGATCATACCAGCACTAATGCACCGGATCCCATCAGAACTCCGAAGTTAAGCGTGCTTGGGCGAGAGTAGTACTGGGATGGGTGACCTCCTGGGAAGTCCTCGTGTTGCACCTCTTTTTTGATCTTTTTCTTTTTTTTTTTCCCAGTATTTTTGTAATATCGCACCGGTCAACTGAAAGTCAACGGGGGTGCCCGAGGCTCACCGATTGCCGTTCCTCTGGTCTCGGACAAGCTCACCCATCGAATTACTGTGGGCCCCACGGTACTGAAGACCTTCAATTTTGACTCCCGAGGAGGATGAATTTTGAACGACAACGAAGGGATAAAAAGAATTATTCACAGGTGCGATCATACCAGCACTAATGCACCGGATCCCATCAGAACTCCGAAGTTAAGCGTGCTTGGCGAGAGTAGTACTGGGATGGGTGACCTCCTGGGAAGTCCTCGTGTTGCACCTCTTTTTTGATCTTTTTCTTTTTTTTTCCCAGTATTTTTTGTAATATCGCACCGGTCAACTGAAAGTCAACGGGGTGCCCGAGGCTCACCGATTGCCGTTCCTCTGGTCTCGGACAAGCTCACCCATCGAATTACTGTGGGCCCCACGGGTACTGAAGACCTTCAATTTTGACTCCCGAGGAGGATGAATTTTGAACGACAACGAAGGGATAAAGGAATTATTCACGCAATAATTCACAGGTGCGATCATACCAGCACTAATGCACCGGATCCCATCAGAACTCCGAAGTTAAGCGTGCTTGGGCGAGAGTAGTACTGGGATGGGTGACCTCCTGGGAAGTCCTCGTGTTGCACCTCTTTTTTGATCTTTTCTTTTTTTTTTTCCCAGTATTTTTGTAATATCGCACCGGTCAACTGAAAGTCAACGGGGTGCCCGAGGCTCACCGATTGCCGTTCCTCTGGTCTCGGACAAGCTCACCCATCGAATTACTGTGGGCCCCACGGTACTGAAGACCTTCAATTTTGACTCCCGAGGAGGATGAATTTTGAACGACAACGAAGGGATAAAAACGCAATTATTCACAGGCGATCATACCAGCACTAATGCACCGGATCCCATCAGAACTCCGAAGTTAAGCGTGCTTGGGCGAGAGTAGTACTGGGATGGGTGACCTGGGAAGTCCTCGTGTTGCACCTCTTTTTTGATCTTTTTCTTTTTTTTTCCCAGTATTTTTTGTAATATCGCACCGGTCAACTGAAAGTCAACGGGGGTGCCCGAGGCTCACCGATTGCCGTTCCTCTGGTCTCGGACAAGCTCACCCATCGAATTACTGTGGCCCCACGGGTACTGAAGACCTTTTTTGACTCCCGAGGAGGATGAATTTTTGACAACGAAGGGATAAAGGAATTATTCACGCAATAATTCACAGGTGCGATACCAGCACTATGCACGGATCCCATCAGAACTCCGAAGTTAAGCGTGCTTGGGCGAGAGTAGTACTGGGATGGGTGACCTCCTGGGAAGTCCTCGTGTTGCACCTTTTTTGATCTTTTTCTTTTTTTTTTTCCAGTATTTTTTGTAATATCGCACCGGTCAACTGAAAGTCAACGGGGGTGCCCGAGGCTCACCGATTGCCGTTCCTCTGGTCTCGGACAAGCTCACCCATCGAATTACTGTGGGCCCCACGGGTACTGAAGACCTTCAATTTTGACTCCCGAGGAGGATGAATTTTGAACGACAACGAAGGGATAAAGGAATTATTCACGCAATAATTCACAGGTGCGATCATACCAGCACTAATGCACCGGATCCCATCAGAACTCCGAAGTTAAGCGTGCTTGGGCGAGAGTAGTACTGGGATGGTGACCTCCTGGGAAGTCCTCGTGTTGCACCTCTTTTGATCTTTTTCTTTTTTTTTTCCAGTATTTTTGTAATATCGCACCGGTCAACTGAAAGTCAACGGGGGTGCCCGAGGCTCACCGATTGCCGTTCCTCTGGTCTCGGACAAGCTCACCCATCGAATTACTGTGGGCCCCACGGTACTGAAGACCTTCAATTTTGACTCCCGAGGAGGATGAATTTTGAACGACAACGAAGGGATAAAGGAATTATTCACGCAATAATTCACAGGTGCGATCATACCAGCACTAATGCACCGGATCCATCAGAACTCCGAAGTTAAGCGTGCTTGGGCGAGAGTAGTACTGGGATGGGTGACCTCCTGGGAAGTCCTCGTGTTGCACCTCTTTTTTGATCTTTTTCTTTTTTTTTTCCCAGTATTTTTTGTAATATCGCACCGGTCAACTGAAAGTCAACGGGGTGCCCGAGGCTCACCGATTGCCGTTCCTCTGGTCTCGGACAAGCTCACCCATCGAATTACTGTGGGCCCCACGGTACTGAAGACCTTCAATTTTGACTCCCGAGGAGGATGAATTTTGAACGACAACGAAGGGATAAAAGAATTATTCACAGGTGCGATCATACCAGCACTAATGCACCGGATCCCATCAGAACTCCGAAGTTAAGCGTGCTTGGGCGAGAGTAGTACTGGGATGGGTGACCTCCTGGGAAGTCCTCGTGTTGCACCTCTTTTTTGATCTTTTTTCTTTTTTTTCCCAGTATTTTTTGTAATATCGCACCGGTCAACTGAAAGTCAACGGGGGTGCCCGAGCTCACCGATTGCCGTTCCTCTGGTCTCGGACA
>RYYW01000246.1:53651-91612 GCA_013621005.1 Aeschynomene evenia | reverse complement strand
GGAAAGACTTCATATGCTGCACGAAGGTAATGACGAAGTCAAGGAAACGAAATCTCAATGCTCGTACACCAATACGAGTCCTTTAGCATGCAGCCTGAGGAAACTATTGACAGCATGTCAATAAGATCTCTCCATATCATCAACCAGCTGAAAGTCTTGGGAAAGACTTATTCAAACACTGAGATGGTAAGAAAAATCCTCAGAAGCCTTTCTGCAAAATGGCGTCCTAAGGTCACAGCAATCCAGGAAGCCAAGGATCTAAACCAGCTGGGTTTGGATTACTATTTGGTTCGCTCAGAATGCATGAGATCGAACTGGAAGGGTTGCTCGGAGGACCATCCGCTTCCTCCAGACCTCAGAAGGGACTGACTTTGAACAGTCAAGTCAGAAAGTCTTCCAAAGCTTTCAAAGCTGAAGAAGCTTTTGAGTCTGACAATGATGAAGGCTCAAATCTGACGACAACGACATCTCTCTCCTAGTAAAGAAAATGAAGAAAGCCTGGAGAAAGAGACCAAACAAAGGCAAGGAATTCACTCCTAAGAAAGGAAAGTCAAAGCCTTCAGATGCCACATGCTTTGGATGTGGGGAAAAAGGCCACTTCAAGACGGAGTGTCCACAAAACAAAGGGAAGAAGAAATTCATTCCCAGAAGGAAAAAGAAGGCAATGGCTGCAACCTGGAGTGATTCAGAAGAGGAAGCTTCTGAAGCAGCAAGTGAGGAAGAAGAAGCTAATGTTTGCTTCATGGCAGGAACTGACTACATTCTGGAATCAGAATCTGAGTCAGAAGAGGTACAAAATTCTCCTCCTCTTTCATATTCATACGATGAGCTCTCAGAATCTTTATTATGATCTTCTGAAAGACTCAAACGAGTTAGCTAACAGTTTCAGCGATCTCAAAAAATCTTTAAAAATTTAGAAGCTGAAAATGTAAGACTAACTCAAGAAGTTCAGAACCTAAGGCTTGAGAGAGACGATTCAAAGGTAGATACCTTGAAAGTCATGACCTGTATCAAGCATTAGAAAATTTGTCTTCAATCACAGTAGAGAAGGCTGAAAAGGCCATGATCGAACTGCAGAAGACAAATGAACTTCTAACCTCTGACTTAGTTAAGATGGTAAATGATGAAAGATGCTAAGTCTTTTGCTTGGGGGTCAAAGACCCTATAAAGACAAGAGCGGTCTTGGATATGAAGAAGTCTTTGAACCACATGATCTTGATCCAGTCTTAACTAAGTCACCTCGCATGTGCATTGCATGTTTTAAGAGTGGTCATGGTTCTGAAAAATGCCCTATGTTGGAAAAAGGAAAAATCTCTAAGCCTCAGAAGGCTAAGAAGAAAACTCAGAAAGCAAAGACTTCTAAGAAGACTAACCCCTCTCAGAAGGGTAAAACTTCTCAGAAAGCAAGTGCTTCTGAAAAGGGCAAACAAAAGGGTTCTGACTCTCAAAACATAACCCTTCTAAGAAAAGAAGGCAAAAGTCCAAGAAAGCTAACAAGCAAGGACCCAACAAAGAATGGGTACCTAAATCTGTTAACTTTGACTGCAGGTACATCATCAAGCGCTGCTCCACCACCACGATGAGCAGTGGTACCTTGACAGTGGCTGCTCGAGGCACATGACTGGAAGCAAGCACTGGTTCAGAAGCCTCAAGCCCAAGAAAGGCGGAACAGTGCGATTCGGTGATGGCGCTAAGGGAAGAGTCACTGCAATAAGAGATGTTGGTAAGGATTCCTCTAACCAAATCTCAGATGTACTTTTGGTCGATGGCTTAACTCACAATCTATTAAGCATTAGTCAATTTTGTGACAAAGGCTTAAAGGTTGAGTTTTATGCCAAGTATTGTCATGTGATTAATCTCACAAATGACAAGATCGTTCTGGAAGGAAAACGTGTTGGTAACATCTATGTTATCCATCTGGATGATCTAAAGGATCAAAACGTGGAGTGCCTTGTCTCTGTCCAAGAAGACAAATGGCTATGACATAAGAAACTTGCTCATGCCCATATGAGACTTCTTTTTGAACTCTCTCAGAAAGGACTTGTAAAGGGCCTTCCCAGCATTAAGTATCAGAAGGATGCAACCTGCGACTTCTGTGAAAGAGGGAAACAAACCGAGGCTTCCTTTCCCAGTAAAAGTGGTATTTCTACTCAGAAACCACTGGAACTGCTCCACATGGATCTCTTTGGACCAACCAGAACGGCTTCCCTTTCTGGAAAACGCTATGGTCTTGTCATAGTGGATGATTACTCCAGATTCACTTGGGTTTTCTTTCTAGCCTCTAAGGAAGAAACTTTTGAGAAGTTCAAAGCATTTGCGAAAAGAGTTTCAACAGAAAAGGATTCGCACATTCATACCATAAGATCAGATCATGGTGGTGAATTTGAGAATCATGCTTTCGAAAAGTTTTGTGAAAATCTGGGCATTGCTCACGAATTCTCATCTCCCAGAACTCCTCAACAAAATGGAGTGGCTGAGAGAAAGAATCGAAGCCTTCAAGAGATGGCAAGAACAATGCTCTTAGAAAGCGGACTTTCAAAAGGTTTCTGGGCTGAAGCAGTTAACACTTCATGCTACATTCAGAATCGAGTCTTTCTGAGACCAATTCTGAAAAAGACTCCTTACGAGCTATGGAAGAATAAAATACCAAACATTTCTTATTTCCATGTATTTGGTTCTTCTTGTTTTATTCTCAACACAAAGGACAAACTCTCTAAGTTTGATTCTAAGTCCGATGATGGATGCTTCCTAGGATACTCCCCAGTCTCTAAAGCTTACAGAGTATATAACAAAAGGAGTAAATGTGTTGAAGAGAAAATCCATATTAAGTTCAAAGAACTTAGTAAGGATATGTTTCAGAAAGATGCAGACTTAGAAGATGAGTTTGAGAAACTCAACATCTCCTCTGAGAAAGCCAAAAAGAAAATTCTTATAGATGATGAGACTGATTTCCAACCCATGGAACAACCATCTCCATCTAAAGAAAAATCTAGTAGCATCATCGAAGCTCCAGAACCTAGAGAATCTACTTCTCCAAATGCAATGGAACTTAGATTCTCAGAAGGTCAAGCTTCTGATGACTCAGAAAAAGAACCTTCTGTGTCTCCTTCTCAGAACCCTACTCCTAAAGGGATTAGAGGTTCAAGAGACTTGAAGAACGTCTCTCAGAATGAAGTCTTGGGTGATCCAGAACGTGGCGTAAGAACCAGAAGGAACTACACAAATCTTGCTATGGTTTCTGAACTTGAACCAGACTCCATAGAAGAGGCGTTAGATAATCCTAGCTGGGTAAATGCCATGCATGATGAACTTGACCAATTCGAGAGAAATCAAGTTTGGAAACTAACTCAGAAACCCAAAGGCAAGAGTGTCATTGGGACTAAATGGGTTTTTCGAAACAAACTTGATGAAAACGGTCAAGTCGTGAGAAACAAGGCCAGATTGGTTGCTCAAGGGTACAACCAACAAGAAGGGATAGACTACGATGAAACTTTTGCTCCAGTCGCAAGATATGAAGAAGGTTTCAAACTCTATCAGATGGACGTTAAGTCTGCCTTCTTGAATGGATACCTTTCTGAGGAAATTTATGTAAAACAACCTCCTGGTTTTGTGAATGATGCATTCCCGGATCACGTATTTAAGCTTACAAAGGCTCTCTATGGTCTGAAACAAGCTCCAAGAGCTTGGTACGATAGATTGAGCTCTTTCCTGCTTAAAAACGGATTCTCAAGAGGGAAAGTGGACACAACTCTCTTTACACTCTCAGAAGACTCTGGCTTCTTGATTGTCCAGATTTATGTTGATGACATAATATTTGGCGCAACCAATGAATGCCTTTGCAAAGAATTCTCCAAGCTTATGCAAGGTGAATTCGAGATGAGCATGATGGGAGAATTAAAATTCTTCCTAGGATTGCAAATCAAGCAAGAGTCAGAAGGGACAGTTATCCACCAAGAGAAGTATACCAAAGAACTTCTAAGGAAGTTTCTGATGGATAAGGCCAAACCCATGAGCACTCTCATGCATCCCTCTCAAGTAATTGACTTGGATGAAGATGGTGAGAAAGTCTCAGAAAAGCAACTATCGAGGGATGATTGGCTCACTTCTCTACTTAACTGCCTCCAGACCAGATATTCAACTTAGTGTTGGGATCTGTGCTAGATTCCAGTCTAAGCCTAAGCAATCACATTTAACTGCGGTTAAACGAATTCTACGATATTTAAGTGGAACTACTAATCTTGGTCTTTGGTACGAGAAAGGTTGTTCTTCTGATGTTGTAGGATATTGTGATGCTGACTACGCTGGAGATAGGATCGATCGCAAAAGCACAAGTGGCTGCTGCTGCTTCTTTGGAAAGTGCTTGATCACTTGGTCTTGCAAGAAGCAAAATACGATTGCCTTATCAACTGCTGAAGTTGAATATGTGTCTGCTGCAAACTGCTGTTCTCAGATGCTCTGGAGTAAGAATCAACTACTTGATTATCAATTAAGGTACATCAAAATTCCTATCCTTTGTGATAATACAAGTGCTATCAACTTAGCTAAGAATCCTATTCAGCATTCTTGATCCAAGCACATTGATATAAAACATCATTTTATTCGGGATCATGTGCAAAAAGGCGACATTGAACTCAAATTTGTGAATACTGAGGATCAAATCTCAGATATATTTACAAAGCCTTTACCCGAGGATCGTTTCAATGTTCTGAAAGGACTTCTTAATCTAAGAAGTTTCTAAGTACTTTGAAATTAAAAACTTTTTCTTAGAAACCCCCCCTTAGTCCTAGTTTAGACTCTGAGACAAACAATAGAACTAAGCTTCTGAGCTAGAAGTAGGAAAAACACAGAAAACTCTATCTAAGAAAATTTGGTCTCAGAAGACTCATCCCTCAGAAAGGAGATCTTCTGAAACATTTCTCAGAAGGAGCATTTCTCATAAGGACCACTTCTCTCAGAAGGGTACCTTCCGAGAAACAAGTTACCAACGGTAACTTTTGGATAAGCGTAAGAAACGGCTAGTTACAAGCCAGTTCTATAAATACTCATGGCATTGTTCCATTTGAGCACTTTGCGCTTAAAACTTACCAAAACTCTGCTAAATCCTCTCCTCGCTTTCCAATCTTCATCTGTTTCATCTCCCTCCTCTCTCTCTGCTATCTCTGCTCTCATATCTTCTCTATCTCGCTTCATCTCATTCCAAACTTAAACTTTTTCTTCCAAATGGCCTCCTCTGGAGAAATTAAGGGATTAATGAGAAACAACCTTAATGAGGTATCAGAAGACATCCTCTACGAGGATGAGAAGATGCAATCCCTATTTCACAAGACCTATCTCCCACGGAATCTAGCCATGGGAAGGGTATTGCCTCTCAATGTCTACAACCAGGTGGACGAACTTCAGCTCACATTCCTTAAGCAACCTGGATGGCCAGCCATGATGAGCTCTGAGGACGTATGCTACCCAAATGTGGTGAGGGCTTTCTACTCGCAAATCGAAAGGTTCACTAACAAAGGGGTCAAGAGCACGATTGCTGATCACCAAATCCGCTTCTCCTCCTCTGACATCAACAAAATTTTCAAGACCTTGAATGGTGGTGCTGTCATCGCTGACAACCCAGAATGGGTCAAGGAGGTAGATGACTCAGAAGAAGAAGTGGTGACACTTCTGACTGGTAGCAACAGTCTACCACTCAAGGGCGTAAAGGTGCCTCATCTTACGCAAGAGGCCAGAATCATCTTCTCAGTTGTCCAGCATGCCCTTCTCCCTCGGATTGGAGACATGGGGAACGTCACCACCATGGATGCATGCCTACTGTACCACCTGCTGAAGAAGGAAAGAGTAGATTTTGGAAGGATGGTGCTCAACTACATGATGCACCAAGCTCATCCTAAGAGGGCTCTCACAAGTCTACCTTACGGAAGCCTTCTAACCAAAATCCTCAACCATCTCTCCTTCCCACTTGAAGACTATGAGTATGTCCTCAACCACAGCAAATTCACAATGGTCACCTTCAACAACATCAAGAAGAAGAAGGAGGAAGCGAAGCCTTCTAAGGGAGCTGCTGGTCCCAAACAGCCCTCTAAGGCTGAAAAAGGAAAGGAAAAGGTTTCCGATCCTTCAGAGAAGAAGAAGAAGAAGCAAAAGGTGACTCATCCTTCTCCAACAAGGGTGACAAGGAGTATGGCTTCTGAGGAAGCTCAGAAGACTCCTCAGAAGGAACCTGAGGTTGTTGAGGCTGCTGAAGACTCAGAAGAAACAACTTCTGAGCAACCCCTGACCAGAAAGAGGAAAACACCTCCAACTCTTCAAGTCCCAGACGTGCCACCAGAAGGGAAAAAGAAACGTGGTCGTTTGGTAAAAGCTTACTCTAAAACTCCACCTTCCTTTCTTAAATCTTCTTCTACTTCAATTCCTGTTTCTGATTCTGTTTCTGGTTTTAAACCCACCAAATTTAAAACTAAACTCCTGCATTCCTTGAATTATCAGGGAAAGTCTCACAAAGGAGTGGGGATAAAAACCACTAAGAAACAGAGCCCGCCGAAGCCAACGGGTAAAGAAATTGTAGCAGTTGCTGCTGCTGCTGTTGAAGAAGAAGCAGAAGCTTCTCATCACTCCTCCCCCTCTGGGAATGTCTCTCCTCCCAGAGAAGACGTTCAGGGGCATGGAGGAAATGTTGCTGATTCCTCTTCTGAGGAAGGAGATGCGGCAAGCTTCCGCATTGAGCATCGCACTCCAGATACTGGAAGCTCCAAGAAAGAGCCCCAGAAGAAGCCATCTGAGGTTTCTATGGTGGAACTTTCTGAGGCAACCACAACTGAGGTTGCTACTGTGAATGCTGAGTCATTGGCTCAGACGATGCTTGATGTCCAGAAGGAACTGGATCAACCTTATGAGACTCCAGAAGCTGCTTAGATGCAACCACAACAAGAACTACAACATGAGGAAGCCTTCCTTGAACCAACTTCTGAGGT
Source organism: Aeschynomene evenia (assembly GCA_013621005.1). Classification (NCBI taxonomy): domain Eukaryota; kingdom Viridiplantae; phylum Streptophyta; class Magnoliopsida; order Fabales; family Fabaceae; genus Aeschynomene; species Aeschynomene evenia. Next base: position 84,641 of record RYYW01000246.1, on the reverse strand, counting down.
TGGTCCCCTCTCTTCTGAGATCCCTCCGGAACATGAGGAAACTCATGTCTCAACACATGAAGTAGTGCCAGGGACCACCAGCACTGGGCTCAGCTCAGAGGTGGGCGCTGACGCTACCATGGTTGCCGGAGTTGCAGCAGTTGAGGCATTTGTTGCCCACAGTTCCTTAGAAGGAACTCTATCTGAGAAGGACTCTCAGAAGGAACCAGAGGTTCCTCCTCTAGATCTAACAGAAGTTCCTCCTCCATCCTTCGATCAACAAGGTCCTACCTTCTCGATTACGGACTCGATGATTAGTTCCGGCTTTCAGCTGGGAAGAATGGTAGTCACCCCACCCTCTATGCAATTTCGGCCTTTCTATGGTCGAACTGAGAAGTTGAAGGGCATTGAAGCCATACATAGCCAGATCTCAACTTTCAACCTCTCCGAAGATGCTCAGACTTCTGGTGCAATGGTGCAACCATCAGCTCCACAACCTTCTGATCTAGACCTTGCTTTAGTTTCTGAGGACACTCAGAGGCAACCTTCTACTGAACTCGCTGCTATTGAAGACGAAGCTGTCCAAGAAGAAGAACTTCCTGAATATCAAAAGAGGGATATCATCGATGATGTACTTGAGGCTGAAGTCTCTCGTCCTCCTCCATCTCAACCCTCATCTTCTCAACAACCTTCCACTTCCTCTGAACTACCTCCAGAATGCGCTCCGCATGCAACTCAGAGCAGCTACGCTACATTGCCAGAAGGCAGTAGTTCTAAGTCAATGATGGCGTTTATGTATTAGCCACCCTTTTTGATGTAACAAAGGGGGAGTAGATAAATGATAAAATTTTTGTACAATGGCTATACGTAAAAACTAGGCTAGGACTTAGGGGGAGCAACAACTTAGGGTGAGCAAAATATTTTGTATCTCTACAAAACCATCAATGAAAACTCATTATTTTGGCATCTCATGTTTTACTTAATTTTATGCTTATTTTTTATTATTTGGCATCTCTTGATTTACTTAGCCTGGTATTTCTGAATTTCATACATATATTCATCAAGAAATACACGCTGTGTAATTGATAATCTCAAACAGTGATCATACATTGCATACTTTAACTGTTGATTATCAAAGCCTTCTAAGAAAATAACAGAGCCTTCTCTCAGAAAGCAATGTTAAGTTCTAAGAAAGCAAAAGTGCATTCTGAATAAGTTGTGAACTTACTCAGAAACACTTCTGAACTTAAGCAAAATTATTATCTTAAGACTTAAGTTGTTATCATCAAAAAGGGGGAGATTGTAAGCTCCAGAACCCTTCTGAGAGAATTAGGCATAATTCTCTTAGAGTTATGAAAGTTTTAATGATAACAAGGTAAGCCATAAGTATAAAAATTTTACTTAAGGTTTTGCTAATATGTGCGCTAAGTGTCTCAGAAAGCTTTAGATTATTGCAATACCATGAGTAAAGACCAAGACAAAACATCAAGTAGCCTCGAGATCAATTGATAAAATCATAGATGTTTCTGAAGGAAAGATCATTGTCGCCTCAGAAGGGTCTCAGAAGACATTGCGACTAGTAGTTCTTAGAAGGGTCTTTCCTCAGAAGGTTCGTCTCAGAAGTCCGTACAACTCTCAGAAAGTTGGACTCAGAAGCAACCAAGTGTCTGGACTCAAGGGATCGCAAGCAGTCTCAGAAAGCTCGCTACAACAAGCTAAGGAAGTGGGAACACGCGCACTGTGCAACTCTGAAAAGTTCCTCATTTCGCGCTGACTGTAGCAGGGAGCCGTTCTGAAAAGGACACAGCCACATCAGCAAAGAGAAACTTCAAATTCGTGGCTCATTAACGCCTATAAATATGAGATCAAATTACAGAGTAAATTGACGAAACTTTAGCGCAAAAATTCTTAAACAAACTGAGCAAAAACTCTGTCAACTTGAAATCATATTTCAAACTTGAATTTTTCTCAGAAAGACAATTTTTCAAAAGTTGTTTTTCGAACTTTGCTAAAATCTTCTAGTTCATTATTGGTGTAAATCCTTACCTTGTGTAAGTTATTTCTAGAAGTCTACTAAGTGTAAAACTAGGTTTGTAACTTAGTCTTGGTAGTTGTTTTCGATCAAAACCAACTTTAGAAAAACGCTAAGTCCTTCTTTGTGTGAAGGCAGTTTTAAGTCCTCTGGTGTTTGAGGCAAAGTTCAAAGTCCTTAAGTGATTAAGGCAAGGAAGCCCTCAGTTGTGAGGCAAGGAAGTCCTTAAGTGATTAAGGCAAGGAAGTCCTCGGCTGTGAGGCAAGGAAGTCCTTAAGTGATTAAGGCAAGGAAGTCCTCTAGTGTTGGAGGCAAGGAAATCCACTTCTGGTTGTGAAGTGGTGGAAGTCCTTTACTTGGTAAAGGCATTGTTGTCTGGGAAGGCACTTTAAGAAGAATATCCAAGAACTCTCAACTGAAGGTTGAGGACTGGAGTAGGTTGGTTATAACCGAACCAGTATAAAATTCTTTGTGTTAAGTTTTTCTCCCTTACTCTTTACTTGCATAAATCTTTGAGAAAAACTCTACCACGATTTTAATTAAGAGGTCTCGTGAAAACTTTATTGATTAAAATCAGAAAGCGTTTAAGAAACTCTAACTTAAAGCCATTTTCTTAAAACTGCTCAGAAAGGAACTTTCTCAGAAAGACTAAGTTCTCAGAAACTTAATCTTCTTAGAAAGCAATTTCCGCTGCAAACTCTTAAATCTACCTTCTGAGTAAAAACAGCTTTCTAAATAAAAGTTTTAAGAAGTGATTTTTAAAACTTGCACGATTCAACCCCCCCTTCTCGTGCACTCATACACTTTCAGTCAGGTCATCTCTTAGTTGTACACTTTCTGGTTCAAGAACATGACTCGGGTCAAAGGTATATTTCCTTAACTGTGACACATGGAAAACATTGTGTAGATTTGACAAACTCGGAGGAAGGGCTATACTGTAGGCAACTGGCCCGACTCGACTAAGAATTTGGAATGGACCAAGATATCTAGGACTCAATTTCTTAACTTTCATGGCACGTCCTATACCTATTGTGGGGGTTATCTTTAGAAATACATGCTCACCAGCTTCGAACTCTAGGGGTCTCCTCCTCTTATCCGCATAACTCTTTTGCCTGCTCTGGGCGGCAAGGATCCTCTCCCTAATCCTTTTAACTTGTTCAGTGGTTTCCCTCACAAGGTTTGGTCCTAGCACGCTCTTTTCTCCAGTTTCATACCAACATAAAGGGGATCGACATCTCCGACCATACAGGGCTTCATATGGTGCCATTCCAATGCTAGCATGGTAACTATTGTTGTATGAGAACTCCACTAGGTGTAAGGACTTGTCCCAACTTCCCTTTTCATCTAAAGCACAAGCCCTCAACATATCCTCGAGAGTTTGAATTGTCCTCTCCGACTGACCATCTGTCTCTGGGTGGTACGATGTACTTAGGCGTAAATCTGTGCCCAAGGCTTTCTGGAAAGATTCCCAAAAACGAGATGTAAATCGGGGGTCTCTGTCAGATATGATCGATCTGGGTACTCCGTGCAACCTTACCACTTCTTCGATGTATGTTCGAGCTAACCTTTCTAAAGGGTGGGTTATCTTAATGGCTATGAAATGAGCCGATTTGGTCAACCGATCCACAATCACCCATATGGCATCATTTCCGGCTTGGGTTCGGGGTAATCCAACAACAAAATCCATAGAAATATCCTCCCACTTCCATTGTGGAATTTCTAAGGAGTTCAACATACCTGGTTGTCGTTTATGTTCTATTTTCACTTTTTGGCAAACCAAACATTTGTCTACCCACTCTGCAACATCTTTCTTCAGTCCTTGCCACCAAAACATCTTCTTCATATCTTGATACATCTTAGTCGCTCCCGGATGAATGGTGAAATGACTTTTATGAGCCTCCTTTAGAATATCCTTCCGGAGGTCACCACTCGCAGGTACGCAAATCCTTCCTTCGAACCTCCAAACACCCTCTCGATCCTGCTCAAAACCTTTCACCCTTCCTTCTTTAATAGCCTTCACTAACCCCAAGAACTCTTCATCTTCTTTCTGAGCTTGAGCAATAAGGGTCCTAAAACTACTGTCTACTCGTAAGGTACACACTCTTACGCTAAATGGGGTAAAGGCCACTCCAAGGTTAAGGTCTCTAAACTTTTCTAAAAGCTCAACTTCTTTCACCATCATAAAAGATGCTTGCAACTCCTTCCTACTTAGCGCATCAGCTACCACATTGGCCTTTCCAGGGTGATAGTTCAAAACAAACTCATAATCCTTTAAGAACTCCATCCACCTTCTCTGTCTCATATTCAATTCCTTTTGATCAAACAGATACTTCAAACTCTTATGATCAGAGAACACTTCAAAACGAACTCCATAAAGGTAGTGTCTCCACAGCTTCAATGCAAAGACCACAGCCGCTAGCTCCAAGTCGTGTGTAGGGTAGTTCACCTCGTGGGGTTTCAATTGTCGTGAAGCATAAGCCACCACTTGGCGATGTTGCATCAATACGCAACCTAGACCTTTACCTGAAGCATCGCAATAAACCTCAAAAGGTTCTTGTGGGTCTGGCAAGACAAGCACTGGAGTCGTGGTTAACTTCTTCTTCAGCTCTTGGAAACCTTCTTCACACTCTTGTGTCCAAATAAATGGAGTGTTCTTCTTTGTGAGCTTTGTCAAAGGCATGGCAATCTGAGAGAAATTCTTGATAAACCTCCTATAGTAACCTGCCAAGCCGAGAAAGCTACGGATCTCGGTTACCGTAGTCGGTCTCTCCCAATTTAACACTGCCTCTATCTTGCTAGGGTCCACCGATATGCCTCCTCCTAATACCACGTGTCCGAGAAACTTCACCTCTTGCATCCAAAACTCGCACTTAGATAGTTTGGCAAACAACTTCTTTTCTCTTAGAGTTTCCAAGATTACCCTTAGATGGCTTTCATGCTCCTCATGAGTTCTTGAATAGATAAGGATGTCGTCAATGAACACAACGACGAACTGATCTAAATAAGGTCTAAAGATCCTATTCATGTAATCCATGAACACAGCAGGAGCATTAGTTAATCCAAAGGACATAACTGTGAACTCGTAGTGCCCATAACGAGTCTTGAAAGCAGTCTTAGGGATGTCTTCTTCTTTCACTCTAATTTGGTGGTATCCTGATCTCAAGTCAATCTTTGAAAACACCTTAGCACCTCTGAACTGGTCCATAAGATCATCTATCCTAGGCAACAGGTACTTATTCTTAATGGTTACCTTGTTCAGCTGTCTATAATCTATACATAACCTCATACTTCCATCTTTCTTCTTCACGAACAGGACAGGGGCTCCCCAGGGCGATGCACTTGGTCTTATAAACTTCTTCTCCAAAAGGTCCTCTAGTTGTTTCTTCAGTTCGGCTAGCTCTAAGGGAGACATCCTATAAGGAGCTATGGATATCGGTCCAGATCTGGGAACTAAGTCTATGGAAAACTCGACCTCTCTTTTTGGGGGAAACTCGGGTATTTCCTCAGGGAACACATCAGGGTATTCCCTCGCTATAGGGATCTCATCTAGAGTTAGCTCATGTTCGACCTCACTCGTAGCCAGGAGCATGAAACTTTCATTAGTTACCCCACAACAGTTTAACTCTATGGTGTCCAAAAAGAAATCGAAGGATTTTACTGGTAAAGAGGGCACTTTAGGAAACAAAACTGACTTATCATGGCAATCAAGCAAGACTCGATTGGCGGACAACCAGTCCATTCCAAGAATTACTCCTAGACCAGACATAGGCAGACAAATAAGATCAAAAACAAACTTCCTATCACCTATGTTGAAACAACATCCTCTACATACAAGACTTGTTTTGATAGGTTCAGCAGTGGGGGTAGAAACAGTTAAATCATATGACAGTTCAAACATATTTAGACACAACATCTTAGCATGTTCGTATGAGATAAATGAATGTGTAGCACCAGAATCAAACAGTACAACTAAGGTATGACCATTGACTAAACATTTACCTTGGATAAGATCTGATTTAGAGGCATCCTCCGCATTAACTGTAAACACTTTCCCTTGGTGCTGGGGCCTTGTGTAAGAGATTGGTTGAGGACTCCTGACTGAACACTCCCTGGCATAATGACCTGATTGACCGCATTTGAAGCAAACATTTTGTCCAAGGAGGCATGGCCGACCTCCATGATTCTTTCCACACTTAGAGCATGCATTCGTGACCGGGGTATTTCCTTGGGCAAGAACAATCTGTTTACCCTTTGACTGAGGCGTTCCTTTATGTTCATTTGGTTTAAACTGCCTTCGGGGGAATCCGCTTTTGAATGATGGTCGTTGAGGTGCTAGCCCCTTTTTGAAACTTTTATTGTGCTCCTCCCTTTCCTCCTTTTTAGTTTCCTCTACCAAACGACTCTTATTTGTCAAGGAAGCATAATCCTTCAGCTCCATAGGAATAATAACAGAACGAATTTCTGGCCTCAGACCTTTCTCGAACCTGGAACACTTCCACAGCTCGTCGGGATTTCCTTGGTAGATCCGAGAGAATTTTATGAGCTTATCAAATTGAGCAGTATACTCTGGCACTGTCATGTTCCCTTGTTTCAAGTCCATAAATTCATGATCTTTTTCCTTTATGATTGATTCAGGGTAATATTTTTCATAGAACTGTGCTTTAAACACTTCCCATGTTACCTGCATTTGGTTTGCTTCGAGGGCTCTACTGATCTCTTCCAACCATGATTCAGCGTCTCTCTTTAGAATGTATGAGGCAAAGCTCGCCTTTTGAACGTCTGTGCATGGAACCACCTTAAAGATTTTCTCTAAGCTACGGATCCAATCTTCCGTGTCTTGTGGGTCCAGACTTCCAGCGAATGTGGGAGGATTTGCCTGACGAAACTCCGAAAAACGAGCAGTCTCATCATTGCCGTCGCGTCGTTCTCGACGTCGCTCTCTTTCCTTGGTTCTCATGAAGTTCCTCTGCTCTTGCATGAGCTCCGTCATGGCCTCCATTGCTCGAGCCATCCTATCCATCATCTCGTCTCCTTCATTCCTATTACGCCTGTTTGCTGCCATCGATTCCTATGCACACACAACAACAATACCAAGGTGATCAGTCTTAATACTATTGTTATATGAGCATAGAAAACATGACATGAAAACAAGGCACTCATGAACTTCTACTCTATAGCCTATCATACAGATGAGACTTTAGTCAGGATTTCACTAACGTGCTATGCAAAAGCATAGATGGTCCACTCCTCAAGTCCCGAAAGGATAGACCTGCTCTGATACCAAAATGTAACACCCTAATGAAGGTAGTGAAACGTGAGAAGGGGGGTTGAATCACGTTCCAACTATAAATCCTGTTTCTGAAAATTACTTAAAAATAAAGATCAAGTATAAACTTGTCTTGCACAGCGGAAACAATTGTTAGTAAATAAACAGAAACTTAGCCTATAGACAAGGCTATAATAGATCTTGAAAATATATTTACTTTCAAGCTCTTCTAAATGATAAAGGTTAAAACTTTAACCTTCAACACTTAGACAAAATATGATGATGATTTCGCAAATGCTATGTGTGTGTATGCAATGATAAATTGTAAAAACAATAATAATAAAAGAGTAAGGGAAGAGAGAAAGCACACACAAAAATTTTATACTGGTTCGGCAACGTGCCTACTCCAGTCCCCAGGATACACCTGAGAGTTCACTATCACCACCACAACTAGGTGGACTTTCTTGCCTCTGCAACACCACAAAGGACTTCAACCTGCACCTTCACCAAGGTGACTCACTGCCTTTGAAAACCACAAAGGACTTCACTTGCACCACAACTAGGTGACTAACTGCCTCTGGCAACTCCAAAGGACTTCAATCCTTGCCTTCAACACCGAAGGACTTTCTACCCTTGCCTTAGATCCTCTAAGGGCTTCTTGCCTCACAAAAATAAGGACTTTGTATAAAAGATGTGGTTTTTACCAATCAAGAACTTAGATGCAACTAAGTTTGAACCTTAATGGATTTTTCTCTCAAAGAATAACTAGCAAAGCTAGGATAAACAACAAAAGCTCACTCTTTTAAGAATTACAACCTTTTCTCAAATAAAAATAAGAACTTAAGGTTTAGAGGTTGAAGATGAAGAGAAATTAGGATTGATTTCGACAGCGTTTTGGCACTTGTAAGCTTGGGTAGTCTCTTACATTCTTGGGCATTGAGGTCTTGTATTTATAGGGAAAATAGCCTACAAATTTCGAAATTCTTGCCTTGATCTCCACCCTTGGTTTGAATTTTAAATCTCTTGATCCAATGGTGAGAATTGCTTGAATATGATTTGAATTTGATCTTCGAAAAATAGAAAATCAAATATGAGGAAGTTTCATCTTGGCCATTGATTCAAATAATTCCCTTTAATCCAAAGGTTATTATTTGATCTTAAATGTGGAAATATTGTAACCAAGAATTAGAAAAGAGGAAACTTCATCTCAGCCCTTGAATTTGAATTTGTGCCTTGATCTTGTGGTGTGCATTGCTTCATCAAATTTTCACATAATCTTGCAAAAATAGCAAGAAAGTTTGCGCCACTTTTAGGAGAGAGAAAGGCTAGGGTTTTAGCTTTTCTTGCTCCTCAAGTGTGCCTCCATGTTGGTACGAATTAGGATTTCACAATTTCTCATTTTTTGAAAATCCTAAAACACCAAACATGATCTTCCAGTGAATCTTCTGAATGTAGATTCTTGAATCCTGAATATTCTTTTATCTTGAATCTTGAGGCTTGAGATTCTTCTGGAATCTTGAGATTCTTCGGGATCTTGATAGAATCTTCGGGAATCTTCTGGAATCTTCACAGAATCTTCGGGAATCTTCTAGACTTGAGAATCTTGACAGAATCTTCTGAGGTCTTCTAACTTCGTGTAGAATCTTCAACAGAATCTTCTGGTCCCGCATGGAATCTTTAGGGAATCTTGTAGATTCAAATAGAATCTTTAAGAGGCTCACAAAATCTTTTTAAAGTGTCCGTAAAAATATTCTGTTACTTAAATGCAAACTATATTCTAGAATAAATTCTAGATAATTATTTTTATTTAATAATTTGCATCTAAATCTTCATACAAGATTTTTCTAGATTTCCCACACATATATATATAAATTTCGAAAATTATTATCATATATTGTGTAAAATAGAGATTTAATTTTGTTTCCCTATTTTATATATAATTTCGAAATTTATGTGTATATATATATATTTTGTGCATGAATATTTAAATAGAGATATTTGATAAAAAGATTCTCTATTTAATTTCATGTATTTTCATAATTAACTTTTTAGGAAATCTTAGAGTCTTCCAACCAAACTTTCATTAATTAGAAAAGCTTTGACTTGGTCTTAAAAAAAATTAGGGTAACTTGTATTCCAAGCATATATGTTGCGCCACTTTTGATGCTCATGGTGGTCAAGATGTGTCTTTTTATTTTGTCAAATAAATTAGATCCTAAAACACATTTAACAAACCATTAGTCCAACCAAATTAAAACTTTTATTTTAATTTAGAATTTTATCAGTCAAAACCTTCAATGATGAGGTAAAGGGTTCTTGGAGCTAACAATCTCCTCCTTTTTGATGATAACAATTCCAATTGAAATAAAGGTTTTGATTTGATTACAAGGGAAAATATTTTCTTAAGACTTGAAGCCTTAGGAAATTATTTTCTAATAATAAAAAATAAATAAAAAAATAGAGGAGAAATACTAAAAAAAGAAACTTTAATTAAATTAAAAAACATAGACATGAAATAAAATAAAACACAAAACATAAAATAAATTAAAGAACATAACAAGTGCAAGAACTTTTAAAAGAACAAAAAAAAAACTTTAAAAGAATTTTTTAAAATATAGAAAAAGAAATTAAGCTCCCCCTAGAGCTAGATAAGTTCTTGATGTTCTTGATCCACATTCTTCAAAAATCTTGAAAAAGTCTTCCTTTATCTTCAATTTTCTTCTCCCCCTTTGTTTCATCAAAAAGGCCTTCCCATCATGCTTGGAACCGTTGAGAACTTGAGATATGAATATGGTGTAACATATTCAAACTTATCCAAGTTGATGTTTGCAAACTTGAATATTCGAGTCAAGAGTCTCGCATGAGGTAGACGACCAATGATGTATTCTTGATTTGTGTTTAAAGAGTCAGTGATGTTATCAAGAATCAATCTTGATAAATTGATCTTCAAGTTTGTCATGAGGTAAAAGAGAAGCATGGTATCCTTTTTGCGCAAGAGGTTTGTAAATCCAACTCGTGGTAGGAGATAGAATTGCACAATTTGGAACATCATCTTCGCTTTGTCTGAGAGATCACTTACTTTCAAACATACGGGATTCATGTTGTAGTTCCCGCAAAGAACATTTGATACATCATTAGGACGAACGCCGTCTTGAATGAACCATTCCGGGTTCCCATTGATGACAATCCCTTCGTTGTCTATGTTGCATGCATTGGAAATTAGATTCTCCGAGAGATAAATTGATTGGCTTCCAACGTGACTAGTCCATCCAATGGAACCATAAGAAAGCTCAGAGTAGAAAGCTTTAACTGCCATGGGATAGACGACTTTGTCATCCATTATCAAAGAAAGTAAATTTCTTTGATGCCTTAGAGCGGGACGAAGAAGTGGCATCTTGTAAAGCATCATTGGTTGAAGAACCTTTTCAATGGAGACTTTCCTTAAGATAAAGTATGTTTCAAACTTTCTTTGTGAAGCCGGATTTGCAAACACTTTATCATCAACAACATACTTTTCATTGCTTCTTGATATGCCATGAGGAATGAGATCCATTGTTTTTTTAAAGATTAAAAGGTTGTGTTTGAGGTTGTGTATATGGGTATGTGTATGTGTTGTTTGCGCAAAGATGGAGAAGAATAGGAGTAGAAAAGAAAACTTTGTTGTGGTTTGATGGTTGAGGGATGAAAGAATATATAGATGGTGTATGGAGGGGGCTATAATTTTCGAAAATAAGGAAAGAAAAGAGAGGGAAAATCTAAAAAAATATGCAAGGATTTTCCATGTGAATATCTCTCAAAAAGTACTCTTGGAAATAGACATTGTAAATCAAGAAAGAATAAATAATATTTCCCAATATCATCATTTAATTTAAATGACAATAATTTAAGAAAATAAAATTTATTTTTCAAGAGAGAGAGAGATAGAAATTTCGAAATATATATGTATAGGTAAAAGAGAGGGTAAATCAAAAAGATATGGTGTGGAAATAAGGATATGTAGTTAATTTCCATAAAAGATCTCCTCCACTAAATCTAGATTTACTCTAGATAATATCCCTTTAAATCGAAATAAGAATAATCTTAATTTTCAATATCATTATTTAAATAATAAATAACAATATTTGAAAAATTAAAATATATTCTCCATTAATATCAATGTGGGGCGCAAATTAGGTCCAATAATGCTCCACTTGGATTTTAATTTTTCTTCCATGGGGCCCATGTAGAGGCATGTGAGGCCCATTTAATTTATCAAAGCCCATAGTTAATTTTTGAGGCCCAATCATCTTGACACGAGCCTTTACAACTTGCCTGAGGCCCAAAGCCCATCAGTAGTTCGAGGCCCAGTTAAGGCCCAAAACCTGTATGAGGCCCAAGGCCCATACAAAACCCCATCAACTTTTCTTCATAACGGGGTGGTCTTCATGCAGTAATTAACAATACTGTAGACCCGGTTTCTTCAAAAGATCTTCAGAAGGTCTTCAAATGAGGTTCAGAAAAATTTTCCGAAGCTCATATGTCTTCAAAAATAGTCTTCAAACTCTTGAGACAAAAATCCAAGGCCTTCAAAAAGTCTTCAAACACTTGAGACAAGCCCAAGGTCTTCAAAAAGTCTTCAAACACTTGAGACAGGCCCAAGGTCTTCAAAAATCTTCAAACACTTGAGACAGACCCAAGGTCTTCAAAAAGTCTTGAAATTTGGCCCAAGATAAAGAAAGGAGGCGCAAATTTGTGTCTTCATAGGTCTTCAGTTGACTTTTTGTTGACTTATGCAGTGGTTGACTTTTCTGTTGACTTCTGATTGTTGGTCTGTTGATTTTTCTTCATCTTCTTGAATACTTACCAACTTTCGGGGAATACTTAAAACTTTTTAATTTTCAAAAAGATTTCGAAATTTTTTTTTAAAAGCTCCTTAGGTTAAGTAAACCTTTCAGCATGCTAAAACGATCTTCAGCTAAAGGTTTTGTAAATATGTCAGACACTTGATCTTCTGTATTCACAAACTTTAACTCAATATCGCCTTTCTGCACATGATCTCTAATGAAATTATGTTTAACATCAATATGTTTAGATCTAGAGTGCTGAATGGGATCTTAGCCAAAGCTATTGCACTTGTGTTATCACACATAACGGGAATTTTATCATACCTGAGATTGTAGTCAAGTAGTTGATTTCTTACCCATAAAACTTGTGTAACACATCCAGCAGCAGACACGTATTCTGCTTCTGCGGTTGATAGTGCAATGGTATTTTGTTTTCTTCAACTCCATGTGATGAGTGCATCCCCAAAGAACACACAGCATCCACTGGTGCTTTTTCTGTCAACCCGGTCTCCGGCGTAATCAGCATCACAGAAACCTGTAACCACAGAGGAGATACCTTTCTTGTACCAAAGGCCAAGATTAGTAGTACCTGCCAAGTATCTAAGAATACGCTTGACTGCAGTTAGGTGAGACTGTTTTGGACAAGATTGAAATCTTGCACAAATGCCAACACTTAACTTTATGTCAGGCCTAGATGCAGTTAAATAAAGCAGGGACCCTATCATACCTCTGTAGGTGCTTTCAGACACCTTTTCTCCTTCTTCATCCTTGTCAATGACTTGTGATGGATGCATTGGAGTTTTCATGGGACTACACTTGTCCATTAAAAATCTTTTGAGAAGTTCTTTTGTGTACTTTTCTTGATGTATGAAGGTTCCATCAACTTGTTGCTTGATTTGAAGTCCTAGGAAAAACTTCAATTCTCCCATCATACTCATTTCGAACTCCCCCTGCATTAGATCTGCAAACTATCTACATAGAGATTCGTTAGTAGCACCGAATACTATATCATCAACGTAAATTTGCACAATTAATAAATCAGAGTTATCAGTTAAAGTGAAAAGAGTTGTGTCCACTTTTCCACGAGTGAATCCATTCATAGTCAAGAAGCTACTAAGTCTATCATACCAAGCTCTAGGAGCTTGTTTAAGACCGTATAACGCTTTAGACAAACGATAGACGTGCTCGGGATAGGTTTCACTGATAAAACCTGGATGTTGCTTGACGTAGACCTCTTCACTGAGGACACCATTAAGAAATGCGGACTTTACATCCATTTGATATAGCTTTATTCCTTTATGAGTAGCGAATGCAAGAAGCATCCTAATGGCTTCTAGTCTTGCAACTGGCACGAAGGTTTCGTCGTAGTCGATTCCTTCTTGCTGATTGTATCCTTGTGCCACGAGTCTTGCTTTGTTTCTCGTAACCTTTCCGGATTCGTCCAACTTGTTGCGAAACACCCACTTTGTGCCAATAATCGTTTTGCCCTTGGGTTTCTGAACAAGCTTCCAGACTTCATTCTTCTCAAACTATTCGAGTTCTTCTTCCATGGCTTCCACCCAACTGGGTTCATCCAATGCTTCTTGAACTGTCTCAGGTTCGATTTCTGAAACAAGTACAGCATTAGATTGAAATCTCAGGGATCTTCTTGTTCTTATCCCATGAGATGGATCGCCAAGAACTTCGTTATCTCTAACAGCCTTGAGATCGTTTATTCTGATCTTTCTTCTTAGAACGTGTTCTTGAACTTCAATAGACTCAACTTCTTCAGGAGTAGAGGGTTCTTGAGCTACAATAACTCTTGGTTCATCTCCCCCTGAATCGGGTGATTCCTTCTTAACTTGATGATCATCTTCTTCAATAGGTGTTTGATCATGACTTTCGCAACCTTTGGTTGAGATAGTTAGATCCTTCAATCTTTCTTCAATGTCATCTAGATTATGTTGAATGTCTTGCTTCAGTTCCTTGAACTTCTCCACTCACATCAATGCAAAGACTTCACCTTTAGATCTTTTCCTTGAGTACTTTGATGTAACTCCCCCTAGGCATGTGCATCCTTTTTGACTAATTGAAAAGTTTCAATCTTTGGTATCCATGAACATGGTTTGACCAAAAAGGTTTCACCTTTGTGATATTTTATGCTTGCCAACAAATGTTGAGGGTAAAAAAAATTGTTAGGACAAGGGAAAAGGTTAAGGTGAGGATTGTGTGTATAGGTGATGTGTTTGGAGGTTTGAGAGGGTTAGGAGATGAGTTGTGAGAGTTTGGTTATGTGTTATGGTATAGCGGAGGTTATGCACAAAAATGTGTGATGAGGAGGGTTTAGGTAGAGATGTTTGTAGAGAGATTGACTCTTAATATGTTTTCGCGGAATAGGCTTGTCCATGTGATACTACTCAATGTTTTCATCATATCTTGAGTTGTAGACATCGAAATTGAGTGATCTTTGGCTTGTTGGAAAGCTAAGATCGAGATCTACAACTTCTCTCCTCATGAGAACCTCGAAATGCTGCATTATGAGGTCCATTGATTTGCTTCAATTTCGTGGACATTTCTTTTAGCTTGACAAATTCCGGTTCTTTAGCTTTGAAGGTTTGATGAGTGCTTCAACGTGGCTATCATCCCTTGGCACCCATATGACCTTTGTGTGGCTTTCCTAGAACATCCACCGAGTATCCACCACTCCTCATGTAGGTGGTGGTGTTGACTTTAGTGATGTACCTGCATTCACAGAAAGAGAGGTTTTTGGTACCCATACCTTCTTGGGTCCTTTCTTGTTAGCCTTCCCAGCATCTGGTTTCGGCTTTTGAGACTTCCATGTCTTTTTAGGTTTTCCCTTCCACGTGCCACCCTTGGCTTTGGAGGCAGTTCCCTTTTTAAGAAGTGGACATTTCTCTCTGTCGTGTCCATGTTTAAAACAGAAAAGACAAGTAGGAATTTGCTCTTTGTCTGTTGGGGGTATCAAAGTATCCTCATGAAAGACTGGAACATATCCAAGACCTGTATGATCTTTGTAAGGTTTTTGACCTCCTAACAATAGATCGAGCATCTTAGATCTATTAACCATTCTTTCAAGATCCTTTAGGAGAAGCGCATTAGTCTTCTGTGCATGGTACATGGCTTCCTCAGCCTTCTCCACAAGCACATAAGCTTCTGTCTCTAGAGATTGCCAGCCCTCATACAGTTTATCTTTACTGTCCTTGAGTTCTTGACATTCTCTCTCTAGTTCCTCCTTTTGAGATCTTAATGACTTATTTTCTGATTCAAGGTTTTTCAAAGCTTTTTTATTTATCAGAAAATGAGTCATCAGATTCTTTGAATCCTTTAACAGTTCATCATAGAGGTCCGAAAGTTCCTCATACGATGGTGCCGAGTTTTCAAAACATACCTCAGATTCATCTTTATCAGATTCTGAGTCTATATCATACGAAGCATCTGTCATGAAGCAGAGGTTTGCTTCATCTTCTGTTTCTTCGTTTTCGGATTCATCAAAATCAGAGTTGTCACTCCATGTGGCTGCAAGAGCCTTTTTCTTCTTGAAGAACTTCTTCTTCGACTGCCTGTTTTTAGGGCAGTCGGTCTTGAAGTGGCCTTTTTCGCCACATCCGAAACACGTTGTGTTATCGGTCTTCGTCTTGTTCTTCTTATCGTTCTTAAAGAAGGCTTCTTTGTTCTTCTTAGATCTGTTCTTCCAAGCCCTTGACATTTTACGCACGAGCATGCTCATGTTTTCTTCGTCAAGGTCTTCGTCTTCAGATTCTTCATTTGTTTCTTCATCTTCATCTTCTTCAGCCTTTAGCGCTTTCTTCTTAGTCTTCAAGGTCTTCTTAGTTGTAGATGTCTTGAGCGCTAAAGGTCTTGATCTTGATGTTGTTGATTCTTCTTGAGCTTCAAGCTCAATTTCATGAGTCTTAAGAGACCCAATCAATTCATCCAAACCTAACTTAGTTAGGTCCTTGGCTTCTTGAATAGCGGTGACCTTAGGTCTCCACTTGGTAGTAAGACTTCGAAGAATCTTTCTAACCATTTCAGCGTTTGAATACATCTTGCCAAGTTTCAATTGATTAACAATATGTAAGAATCTTGTAGCAAGGGTATCAATGTCTTCGTCTTGATTCATCTTGAATGACTCGTACTTATGTACAAGCATAAAGATCTTCGTTTCTTTAACTTGATCCGTGCCTTCATGTAGGGTCGCTAAACGATCCCATATTTATTTTGCCGTTTCACATGACACAATCTTGTCATATTCGACTTTAGGTAAAGCACATAAAAGTATGTACTTTGCCTTCTTGTTTTGTTGCACTTGGATCTTCTGTTCTTCAGTCCATAGTTTCTTTGGGCCGAAGGGTATCGGGTTGTCGCCGACTTCAACGATGTCTCAAAGATCGAGACTTGTGAATTGAATGAACAATGTCATTCGATCTCTCCAATATGCGTAATCATCACCGTTGAACATAGGTGGTCTGTTGGTGGAGGCTTCATCAGCAATATACGCGTTGTTGTTTGCTGCCATGGTCCCTTGAATCTTTCCTTGACACTGTTAAGTGCTCAACCCCAAGGCCGAGCTCTGATGCCAATTGAAGGTAGTGAAACGTGAGAAGGGGGGTTGAATCACGTTCCAACTATAAATCATGTTTCTGAAAATTACTTAAAAATAAAGATCAAGTATAAACTTGTCTTGCACAGCGGAAACAATTATTAGTAAATAAACAGAAACTTAGCCTATAGACAAGGCTATAATAGATCTTGAAAATATATTTACTTTCAAGCTCTTCTAAATGATAAAGGTTAAAACTTTAACCTTCAACACTTAGACAGAATATGATGATGATTTCGCAAATGCTATGTGTGTGTATGCAATGATAAATTGTAAAAACAATAATAATAAAAGAGTAAGGGAAGAGAGAAAGCACACACAAAAATTTTATACTGGTTCGGCAACGTGCCTACTCCAGTCCCCAGGATACACCTGAGAGTTCACTATCACCACCACAACTAGGTGGACTTTCTTTCCTCTGCAACACCACAAAGGACTTCAACCTGCACCTTCACCAAGGTGACTCACTGCCTTTGAAAACCACAAAGGACTTCACTTGCACCACAACTAGGTGACTAACTGCCTCAGGCAACTCCAAAGGACTTCAATCCTTGCCTTCAACACCGAAGGACTTTCTACCCTTGCCTTAGATCCTCTAAGGGCTTCTTGTCTCACAAAAATAAGGACTTTGTATAAAAGATGTGGTTTTTACCAATCAAGAACTTAGATGCAACTAAGTTTGAACCTTGATGGATTTTTCTCTCAAAGAATAACTAGCAAAGCTAGGATAAACAACAAAAGCTCACTCTTTTAAGAATTACAACCTTTTCTCAAATAAAAATAAGAACTTAAGGTTTAGAGGTTGAAGATGAAGAGAAATTAGGATTGATTTCGACAGCGTTTTGGCACTTGTAAGCTTGGGTAGTCTCTTACATTCTTGGGCATTGAGGTCTTGTATTTATAGGGAAAATAGCCTACAAATTTCGAAATTCTTGCCTTGATCTCCACCCTTGGTTTGAATTTTAAATCTCTTGATCCAATGGTGAGAATTGCTTGATATGATTTGAAATTTGATCTTCGAAAAATAGAAAATCAAATATGAGGAAGTTTCATCTTGGCCATTGATTCAAATAATTCCCTTTAATCCAAAGGTTATTATTTGATCTTAAATGTGGAAATATTGTAACCAAGAATTAGAAAAGAGGAAACTTCATCTTAGCCCTTGAATTTGAATTTGTGTCTTGATCTTGTGGTGTGCATTGCTTCATCAAATTTTCACATAATCTTGCAAAAATAGCAAGAAAGTTTGCGCCACTTTTAGGAGAGAGAAAGGCTAGGGTTTTAGCTTTTCTTGCTCCTCAAGTGTGCCTCCATGTTGGTACGAATTAGGATTTCACAATTTCTCATTTTTTGAAAATCCTAAAACACCAAACATGATCTTCCAGTGAATCTTCTGAATGTAGATTCTTGAATCCTGAATATTCTTTTATCTTGAATCTTGAGGCTTGAGATTCTTCTGGAATCTTGAGATTCTTCGGGATCTTGATAGAATCTTCGGGAATCTTCTGGAATCTTCACAGAATCTTCGGGAATCTTCTAGACTTGAGAATCTTGACAGAATCTTCTGAGGTCTTCTAACTTCGTGTAGAATCTTCAACAGAATCTTCTGGTCCCGCATGGAATCTTCAAGGAATCTTGTAGATTCAAATAGAATCTTTAGGAGGCTCACAGAATCTTTTTAAAGTGTCCGTAAAAATATTCTGTTACTTAAATGCAAACTATATTCTAGAATAAATTCTAGATAATTATTTTTATTTAATAATTTGCATCTAAATCTCCATACAAGATTTTTCTAGATTTCCCACACATATATATATAAATTTCGAAAATTATTATCATATATTGTGTAAAATAGAGATTTAATTTTGTTTCCCTATTTTATGTATAATTTCGAAATTTATGTGTATATATATATATTTTGTGCATGAATATTTAAATAGAGATATTTGATAAAAAGATTCTCTATTTAATTTCATGTATTTTCATAATTAACTTTTTAGGAAATCTTAGAGTCTTCCAACCAAACTTTCCTTAATTAGAAAAGCTTTGACTTGGTCTTAAAAAAAATTAGGGTAACTTGTATTCCAAGCATATATGTTGCGCCACTTTTGATGCTCATGGTGGTCAAGATGTGTCTTTTTATTTTGTCACATAAATTAGATCCTAAAACACACTTAACAAACCATTAGTCCAACCAAATTAAAACTTTTATTTTAATTTAGAACTTTATCAGTCAAATCCTTCAATGATGAGGTAAAGGGTTCTTGGAGCTAACACCTAACAATTAATCCTTTATGCTTAAGTCATAATTGATCAATTATCATGTGTTACTTCTTGATTTCATTGCGGAATTTTTTTTTTATATATAAAATATCCTTAGTTGAAAATATAGATTATTATTTTTGTAAAATCTAAAAATAAGGACTCTGCGTGTACTAACGTTATATACGCCCTGCATAAGAAATACTCATCAAATACATTACTTTCAGGCAACCAACAATACAATCCACAATTACAGTCATCCATAAAAGTATTTTTAATTAGCATAGTAAATCATAATAATACTTAATAACAAATACAACACTATTAAATGCTCCTTCGGGTAATTGACGTCGTATACCCTTAGTCACATTTAATAGAAAAAGGAAATCAACAATCAACATGTATTTCTGAATATAACGATTCAGAATTATTACAATCATCCGAGTTGTAAAATCTACAACACCCCTTTAAGGTGTATTTGAAGCTCCACCTATCACTTCATCTGGAAAACAAGACGGAAAAGGAGATGGGGTGAGATACTTTGATAAGTAACTCAGTAGGTTTTACATAGGATATGAATGCGGGTGTCATCGTTCTTGCTTCCAGGCCCTTCGGGTTTATTTTTGAAAGAAGTGAAAGCGCACAGTGTTCAATTTTAAGTTTTCGCAATCGTTAATCCGGAAGCGACGTGTCTTTTAAATGCGTCTTACATATATAATATGAATGCAACATCATCATTAACATAACATATATCATCATATCATAATTCTTGCATACATACCATGAGATACTTTTGCAACCTTAATCATTACAAAGCATCATTGTTCATAATTTTTCTTTTATTTACTTGGCTTAACTTTGACATTTTCTTGGCATAACTTTAGTAACTTTTGGCCAACATATCCCCTGGTAATGAGCTCATACCTCTAGTCGTCACTAGAACCTTCATGGAGTATTCACCTTCCCTTTACACAATTGCATTGTTTTGTAAATGTCGCCAGCATTTACAATACCAACCCAACTGAGTATTATCGAAGGCTACTCATTCATCTTTAACTTTCATAATTCATTTACCTCAATGTCATAATCATTCCATAATCATTTATAATATAATAATCATAAATTTAACATCATCAATCAAACAAAACATAACACAATCTTTATAAATTCATTCAATCATCAACAATTATCATCGTTGTCATAATTTCATCAAACATTAATTAACATTAATCATGTAATCATTCATATACCATCATAACTTCATAATTCTAGAATACATTATCATAATCATAAACTTATTTCAGAATTACTATCATGACATAATCATCATCAAATTTAACAACCCAATCAATTGCAGATTTTGGGACAGATTCAACATGGTTTACCAATAAAATCACCATAATTATAAAATAGCAAATATGACCTCCATATTTTTATGAGATAAACTATACTGATCATTACAACATCTCCAACAAACAAAACTCAAAAATAATTTATAAAGAGAGAGAATTAAATCTCGAAATAATGCTCATTACAAAGAACTCAGTACAACACTTTCAGATTAAAACGTATCTTTACATATTTTTCTGTATTAATCTAGAAGGTATTTGATTCTGAAAATTTTTATCAAACGTCCTACATATCTTAGCTTTCCAAAAAATTTAATTTCACTAAATTTCATTTAGTATAATTTTATTTATGAATTTTTGAATACTGACTGTCCAGTTTAAGAGCCTGATTCTGTGGGTCAACTTTAAAAATTCATAACTTATAGAATATAACGCTAAATTAAGTGATTTCTGTTGGAGACCCTTCATAATTGAATTAAATTACAAGGAAAATTAAAACCAAAGAAAAATCATATCTATGTAAAAAGAACTGAATTATTTTGTAAAATATGTCTATACGAGTTTTCTTCTAAGATTTTGGTAATATGAACTTCTTATAACTTTAAATCATCAAATAAATTTTAAATCTCATTGTACCATCATAAAATTATCAATAATATGTACTTGCACTCATATAAACATGTTAATATCATAAGTATAGAATATTATGCATTTTAACCCAACCAAAACCCAATTTTCTTAGTGAAAAACCCCTACCTCAAGGTGGGGGCTTAAATGATCTTTGTTGAACTTGTAATGGTTGTTATGAGCTTGGTTCTTCCTCTCCTAAGAGCTCCAAATTTGTGCTCCTAGTATGTGTTTGTGTTGTGATGAACAAAACTTCAAGAACTTAGCTTGGGAACACTTGAAGATCAAAGGCATGGTGGTGCTTATATGTGTTCTTGTGATTTTTGTGGCTGTGAAACCTTGTGCTTATTGATGAATCTCTTAAGAAAATAAAATGTTTGAAGGTCTCTAATGGGAAGAATGTCTTGATCTTTAGCTTGTTGTGTGTTTTATTGATTTCATGATGAGGTTTGGTGGTGAAGATAATGAAAGGATGAGTTTTGATATGATGATAATGCTTAGAGATATTATGAGGATAATGAAATATGGAAGATGATGATGATAATTTAGGATAGTGGCATGGTGGCATGGAGGCTACGTGCTCATGTCTTCATTTTCATTTTTTTTTAAAACATTATTAGTATATGCTAGTATAAAATTACACTACTAGATATCATATCTTATCTCAAATATAAAAATAAAAATTATCATATTGTACTAATATTTTTACTTAATATATTAACACACAATTACATTTATTCTTACATTCACTTTTACTCATATACATACAAGATGTATTTATTTTATCTTATCAATAACATAGTTATTTTTAAATTATGGGGTCCTCTTAACTTTAACTTTAATGATTAT
Organism: Aeschynomene evenia; assembly: GCA_013621005.1. Lineage (NCBI taxonomy): Eukaryota > Viridiplantae > Streptophyta > Magnoliopsida > Fabales > Fabaceae > Aeschynomene > Aeschynomene evenia. The sequence goes on along the minus strand of RYYW01000246.1, from coordinate 62,854 downwards.
GTTTAAAACATAATCATGATGTCTTTTGCATTATAAATATTCCTTGACCCCATCAATAATTAAAGTTTTCACCATTTACCTTCTTAATCATTCACTAATTACCTTTCGTAATATTTTTACTACGGTAAATAATTTTTACCGTATATAGTTAAACATCACAAAATTACACATCATCATAAGCAAGATAATTAGTTTTAATTAATCTTCACGAAATCACATCACATCATATAAGATTAATCATCATCAGTTAATCTCTAATCATACTCATATATCATAATTAACACAAATTATTATGATAAAACATCATTAACTCATAGAATAAAAATCGGGGTATTACATTTCTACCCTCCTTAAAAAGAATTTCGTCCTCGAAATTCATTACCTGTAAATAACTCAGGATGTTGAACTTTCATCTCTGACTCGAGTTCCCAAGTATACTCTTCTGTGTTATCTCTTCCCCAGGCCACCTTTACCAAGGGTACAGTTTTACTTCTTAATGTCTTAATACCTCGATCAACTATCCGTGAAGGAGGTAACTTAAAAGTCAGGTCATCTCTTAGTTGTACACTTTCTGGTTCAAGAACATGACTCGGGTCAAAGGTATATTTCCTTAACTGTGACACATGGAAAACATTGTGTAGATTTGACAAACTCGGAGGAAGGGCTATATTGTAGGCAACTGCCCGACTCGACTAAGAATCTGGAATGGACCAAGATATCTAGGACTCAATTTCTTAACTTTCATGGCACGTCCTATACCTGTTGTGGGGGTTATCTTTAGAAATACATGCTCACCAGCTTCGAACTCTAGGGGTCTCCTCCTCTTATCCGCATAACTCTTTTGCCTGCTCTGGGCGGCAAGGATCCTCTCCCTAATCCTTTTAACTTGTTCAGTGGTTTCCCTCACAAGGTTTGGTCCTAGCACGCTCTTTTCTCCAGTTTCATACCAACATAAAGGGGATCGACATCTCCGACCATACAGGGCTTCATATGGTGCCATTCCAATGCTAGCATGGTAACTATTGTTGTATGAGAACTCCACTAGGTGTAAGGACTTGTCCCAACTTCCCTTTTCATCTAAAGCACAAGCCCTCAACATATCCTCGAGAGTTTGAATTGTCCTCTCCGACTGACCATCTGTCTCTGGGTGGTACGATGTACTTAGGCGTAAATCTGTGCCCAAGGCTTTCTGGAAAGATTCCCAAAAACGAGATGTAAATCGGGGGTCTCTGTCAGATATGATCGATCTGGGTACTCCGTGCAACCTTACCACTTCTTCGATGTATGTTCGAGCTAACCTTTCTAAAGGGTGGGTTATCTTAATGGCTATGAAATGAGCCGATTTGGTCAACCGATCCACAATCACCCATATGGCATCATTTCCGGCTTGGGTTCGGGGTAATCCAACAACAAAATCCATAGAAATATCCTCCCACTTCCATTGTGGAATTTCTAAGGACTTCAACATACCCGATTGTCGTTTATGTTCTATTTTCACTTTTTGGCAAACCAAACCTTTGTCTACCCACTCTGCAGCATCTTTCTTCAGTCCTTGCCACCAAAACATCTTCTTCAAATCTTGATACATCTTAGTCGCTCCCGGATGAATGGTGAAATGACTTTTATGAGCCTCCTTCAGAATATCCTTCCGGAGGTCACCACTTGCAGGTACGCAAATCCTTCTTTCGAACCTACAAACACCCTCTCGATCCTGCTCAAAACCTTTCACCCTTCCTTCTTTAATAGCCTTCACTAACCCGAAGAACTCTTCATCTTCTTTCTGAGCTTGAGCAATAAGGGTCCTAAAACTACTGTCTACTCGTAAGGTACACACTCTTACGCTAAATGGGGTAAAGGCCACTCCAAGGTTAAGGTCTCTAAACTTTTCTAAAAGCTCAACTTCTTTCACCATCATAAAAGATGCTTGCAACTCCTTCCTACTTAGCGCATCAGCTACCACATTGGCCTTTCCAGGGTGATAGTTCAAAACAAACTCATAATCCTTTAAGAACTCCATCCACCTTCTCTGTCTCATATTCAATTTCTTTTGATCAAACAGATACTTCAAACTCTTATGATCAGAGAACACTTCAAAATGCACTCCATAAAGGTAGTGTCTCCACAGCTTCAATGCAAAGACCACAGTCGCTAGCTCCAAGTCGTGTGTAGGGTAGTTCACATCGTGGGGTTTCAATTGCCGTGAAGCATAAGCCACCACTTGGCGATGTTGCATCAATACGCAACCTAGACCTTTACCTGAAGAATCACAATAAACCTCAAAAGGTTCTTGTGGGTCTGGCAAGACAAGCACTGGAGTCGTGGTTAACTTCTTCTTCAGCTCTTGGAAACCTGCTTCACACTCTTGTGTCCAAATAAATGGAGTGTTCTTCTTTGTGAGCTTTGTCAAAGGCATGGCAATCTGAGAGAAATTCTTGATAAACCTCCTATAGTAACCTGCCAAGCCGAGAAAGCTACGGATCTCGGTTACCGTAGTCGGTCTCTCCCAATTTAACACTGCCTCTATCTTGCTAGGGTCCACCGATATGCCTCCTCCAGATACCACGTGTCCGAGAAACTTCACCTCTTGCATCCAAAACTCGAAATTAGATAGTTTGGCAAACAACTTCTTTTCTCTTAGAGTTTCCAAGATTACCCTTAGATGGCTTTCATGCTCCTCATGAGTTCTTGAATAGATAAGGATGTCGTCAATGAACACAACGACGAACTGATCTAAATAAGGTCTAAAGATCCTATTCATGTAATCCATGAACACAGCAGGAGCATTAGTTAATCCAAAGGACATAACTGTGAACTCGTAGTGCCCATAACGAGTGTTGAAAGCAGTCTTAGGGATGTCTTCTTCTTTCACTCTAATTTGGTGGTATCCTGATCTCAAGTCAATCTTTGAAAATACCTTAGCACCTCTCAACTGGTCCATAAGATCATCTTGTAAGCTCCAGAACCCTTCTGAGAGAATTAGGCATAATTCTCTTAGAATTATGAAAGTTTTAATGATAACAAGGTAAGCCATAAGTATAAAAATTTTACTTAAGGTTTTGCTAATATGTGCGCTAAGTGTCTCAGAAAGCTTTAGATTATTGCAATACCATGAGTAAAGATCAAGACAAAACATCAAGTAGCCTCGAGATCAATTGATAAAATCATAGCGCCAAAGATATCAGAAAGGATGTCTCAGAAGCGCAGAAGGTGAAAACATGTTTCTGAGGAAAGAACACTGTCGCCTCAGAAGGGTCTCAGAAGACCTTGCGACTAGTAGTTCTCAGAAGGGTCTTCCCTCAGAAGGTTCGCCTCAGAAGTCCGTACAACTCTCAGAAAGTTGGACTCAGAAGCAACCAAGTGTCTGGACTCAAGGGATCGCAAGCTGTCTCAGAAAGCTCGCTACAACAAGCTAAGGAAGTGGGAACACGCGCACTGTGCTGCTCTGAAAAGTTCCTCATTTCGCGCTGACTGTAGCAGGGAGCCGTTCCGAAAAGGACACAACCACATCAGCAAAGAGAAACTTCAAATTCGTGGCTCATTAACGCTTATAAATATGAGATCAAATTACAGAGTAAATTGACGAAACTTTAGAGCAAAAATTCTTAAACAAATTGAGCAAAAACTCTGTCAACTTGAAATCATATTTCAAACTTGAAGTTTTCTCAGAAAGACAATTTTTTAAAAGTTGTTTTTCGAACTTTGCTAAAATCTTCTAGTTCAATATTGGTGTAAATCCTTACCTTGTGTAAGTTATTTCTAGAAGTCTACTAAATGTAAAACTAGGTTTGTAACTTAGTCTTGGTAGTTGTTTTCGATCAAAACCAACTTTCGAAAAACGCTAAGTCCTTCTTTGTGTGAAGGCAGTTTTAAGTCCTCTGGTGTTTGAGGCAAAGTTCAAAGTCCTTAAGTGATTAAGGCAAGGAAGTCCTCGGTTGTGAGGCAAGGAAGTCCTCTAGTGTTGGAGGCAAGGAAATCCACTTCGGGTTGTGAAGTGGTGGAAGTCCTTTACTTGGTAAAGGCATTGTTGTCTGGGAAGGCACTTTAAGAAGAATATCCAAGAACTCTCAACTGAAGGTTGAGGACTGGAGTAGGTTGGTTATAACCGAACCAGTATAAAATTCTTTGTGTTAAGCTTTTCTCCCTTACTCTTTACTTGCATAAATCTTTGAGAAAAACTCTACCACGATTTTAATTAAGAGGTCTCGTGAAAACTTTATTGATTAAAATCAGAAAGCGTTTAAGAAACTCTAACTTAAAGTCATTTTCTTAAAACTGCTCAGAAAGGAACTTTCTCAGAAAGACTAAGTTCTCAGAAACTTAATCTTCTCAGAAAGCAATTTCCGCTACAAACTCTTAAATCTACCTTCTGAGTAAAAACAGCTTTCTAAATAAAAGTTTTAAGAAGTAATTTTTAAAACTTGCACGATTCAACCCCCCCCTTCTCGTGCACACATACACTTTCAATTGGCATCAGAGCTCGGTCCTTAAGGGGTTGAGCACTTCGCAGTGTTAAGGAAAAAGATCCACGAAGGGAAATATGGATTCACCAGCTGCATTCATATCAGATGGGGCTTCAATAAACAGACCTCCGATGTTTCTCGGAGACAGCTTCGACTACTGGCGTGACAGGATGACGCTATTCATCAAGCACACCAATCTGGACTTATGGGATAGGATCGAGAATGGAGACTATCAGCCTCTGCAGACAATTATAGAGGAGGCTGTAGTTGCAACAGACGCTGAGCCAGGAGTGGCACCTCCAGCACTCAGAACCTATGCAAGACGAGTCCCTAAGGACGAATGGACTCAAGAGATGAAGGAGAAGATACAACTTAACTTCAAAGCCAAGTATATTCTCCTCTTTGCTTTACCCAAGGTAGAATATGACAAAATTGTGTCATGTGATACTGCACAAGAGATTTGGGAAAAACTTCATATGCTGCACGAAGGTAATGACGAAGTCAAGGAAACGAAAATCTCAATGCTCGTACACAAATACGAGTCCTTTAGCATGCAGCCTGAGGAAACTATTGACAGCATGTCAATAAGATTTCTCCATATCATCAACTAGCTGAAAGTCTTGGGAAAGACTTATTCAAACGCTGAGATGGTAAATGGCGTCCTAAGGTCACAGCAATCCAGGAAGCCAAGGATCTAAACCAGCTGGGTTTGGATGTACTATTTGGTTCGCTCAGAACGCATGAGATCGAACTGGAAGGGTTGCTCGGAGGACCATCCGCTTCCTCCAGACCTCAGAAGGGACTGGCTCTGAACAGTCAAGTCAGAAAGTCTTCCAAAGCTTTCAAAGCTGAAGAAGCTTCTGGGTCTGACAATGATGAAGGCTCAGAATCTGACGACGACGACATCTCTCTCCTAGTAAAGAAAATGAAGAAAGCCTGGAGAAAGAGACCAAACAAAGGCAAGGAATTCACTCCTAAGAAAGGAAAGTCAAAGCCTTCAGATGCCACATGCTTTGGATGTGGAGAAAAAGGCCACTTCAAGACGGAGTGTCCACAAAACAAAGGGAAGAAGAAATTCATTCCCAGAAGGAAAAAGAAGGCAATGGCTGCAACCTGGAGTGATTCAGAAGAGGAAGCTTCTAAAGCAGCAAGTGAGGAAGAAGAAGCTAATGTTTACTTCATGGCAAGAACTGACTACATTCTGGAAACAGAATCTGAGTCAGAAGAGGTACCAAATTCTCCTCCTCTTTCATATTCATACGATGAGCTCTCAGAACTTTATTATGATCTTCCGAAAGACTCAAACGAGTTAGCTAACAGTTTCAGCGATCTCAAAAAATCCTTTAAAAATTTAGAAGCTGAAAATGTAAGACTAACTCAAGAAGTTCAGAACCTAAGGCTTGAGAGAGACGACTTCAAAGGAAGATACCTTGAAAGTCATAACCTGTATCAAGCATTAGAAAATTTGTCTTCAATCACAGTAGAGAAGGCTGAAAAGGCCATGATCGAACTGCAAAAGACAAATGAACTTCTAACCTCTGACTTAGTTAAGATGGTAAATGGTGAAAAGATGCTAAGTCTTTTGCTTGGGGGTCAAAGACCCTATAAAGACAAAAGCGGTCTTGGATATGAAGAAGTCTTTGAACCACATGATCTTGATCCATTCTTAACTAAGTCACCCCGCATGTGCATTGCATGTTCTAAGAGTGGTCATGGTTCTGAAAAATGCCCCATGTTGGAAAAAGGAAAAATCTCTAAGCCTCAGAAGGCTAAGAAGAAAACTCAGAAAGCAAAGGCTTCTAAGAAGACTAACCCCTCTCAGAAGGGTAAAACTTCTCAGAAAGCAAGTGCTTCTGAAAAGGGCAAACAAAAGGTTTCTGACTCTCAAAACCATAACCCTTCTAAGAAAAGAAGGCAAAAGTCCAAGAAAGCTAACAAGCAAGGACCCAACAAAGAATGGGTACCTAAATCTGTTAACTTTGTGACTGCAGGTACATCATCAAGCGCTGCTCCACCACCACGATGAGCAGTGGTACCTTGACAGTGGCTGCTCGAGGCACATGACTGGAAGCAAGCACTGGTTCAGAAGCCTCAAGCCCAAGAAAGGCGGAACAGTGCGATTCGGTGATGGAGCTAAGGAAGAGTCACTGCAATAGGAGATGTTGGTAAGGATTCCTCTCACCAAATCTCAGATGTACTTTTGGTCGATGGCTTAACTCACAATCTATTAAGCATTAGTCAATTTTGTGACAAAGGCTTAAAGGTTGAGTTTTATGCCAAGTATTGTCATGTGATTAATCTCACAAATGACAAGATCGTTCTGGAAGGAAAACGTGTTGGTAACATCTATGTTATCCATCTGGATGATCTAAAGGATCAAAACGTGGAGTGCCTTGTCTCTGTCCAAGAAGACAAATGGCTATGACATAAGAAACTTGGTCATGCTCATATGAGACTTCTTTCTGAACTCTCTCAGAAAGGACTTGTAAAGGGCCTTCCCAGCATTAAGTATCAGAAGGATGCAACCTGCGACTTCTGTGAAAGAGGGAAACAGACCAAGGCTTCATTTCCCAGTAAAAGTGGTATTTCTACTTAGAAACCACTGGAACTGCTCCACATGGATCTCTTTGGACCAACCAGAACGGCTTCCCTTTCTGGAAAACGCTATGGTCTTGTCATAGTGGATGATTACTCCAGATTCACTTGGGTTTTCTTTCTAGCCTCTAAGGAAGAAACTTTTGAGAAGTTCAAAGCATTTGCGAAAAGAGTTTCAACAGAAAAGGATTCGCACATTCATACCATAAGATCAGATCATGGTGGTGAATTTGAGAATCATGCTTTCGAAAGTTTTGTGAAAATCTGGGCATTGCTCACGAATTCTCATCTCCCAGAACTCCTCAACAAAATGGAGTGGCTGAGAGAAAGAATCGAAGCCTTCAAGAGATGGCAAGAACAATGCTCTTAGAAAGCGGACTTTCAAAAGGTTTCTGGGCTGAAGCAGTTAACACTTCATGCTACATTCAGAATCGAGTCTTTCTGAGACCAATTCTGAAAAAGACTCCTTACGAGCTATGGAAGAATAAAATACCAAACATTTCTTATTTCCATGTATTTGGTTCTTCTTGTCTTATTCTCAACACAAAGGACAAACTCTCTAAGTTTGATCCTAAGTCCGATGATGGATGCTTCCTAGGATACTCCTCAGTCTCTAAAGCTTACAGAGTATATAACAAAAGGAGTAAATGTGTTGAAGAGACAATCCATATTAAGTTCAAAGAACTTAGTAAGGACATGTCTCAGAAAGATGCAGACTTAAAGATGAGTTTGAGAAACTCAACATCTCCTCTGAGAAAGCCAAAAAGAAAATTCTTATAGATAATGTGACTGATTTCCAACCATGGAACAACCATCTCCATCTAAAGCAAATCTAGTAGCATCATCGAAGCTCCAGAACCTAGAGAATCTACTTCTCCAAATGCAATGGAACTTAGATTCTCAGAAGGTCAAGCTTCTGATGACTCAGAAAGAGAACCTTCTGTGTCTCCTTCTCAGAACCCTACTCCTAAAGGGATTAGAGGTTCAAGAGACTTGAAGAACGTCTCTCAGAATGAAGTCTTGGGTGATCCAGAACGTGGCGTAAGAACCAGAAGGAACTACACAAATCTTGCTATGGTTTCTGAACTTGAACCAGACTCCATAGAAGAGGCGTTAGATAATCCTAGCTGGGTAAATGCCATGCAGGATGAACTTGACCAATTCGAGAGAAATCAAGTTTGGAAACTAACTCAGAAACCCAAAGGCAAGAGTGTCATTGGGACTAAATGGGTTTTCGAAACAAACTTGATGAAAACGGTCAAGTCGTGAGAAACAAGGCCAGATTGGTTGCTCAAGGGTACAACCAACAAGAAGGGATAGACTACGATGAACTTTTGCTCCAGTCGCAAGATTGGAAGCTATCAGAATGTTGCTAGCTTTTGCTGCACACAAAGGTTTCAAACTCTATCAGATGGACGTTAAGTCTGCCTTCTTGAATGGATACCTTTCTGAGGAAGTTTATGTAAAACAACCTCCTGGTTTTGTGAATGATGCATTTCCGGATCACTTATTTAAGCTTACAAAGGCTCTCTATGGTTTGAAACAAGCTCCAAGAGCTTGGTACGATAGATTGAGCTCTTTCCTGCTTAAAAACGGATTCTCAAGAGGGAAAGTGGACACAACTCTCTTTACACTCTCAGAAGACTCTGGCTTCTTGATTGTCCAGATTTATGTTGATGACATAATATTTGGCGCAACCAATGAATGCCTTTGCAAAGAATTCTCCAAGCTTATGCAAGGTGAATTCGAGATGAGCATGATGGGAGAATTAAAATTCTTCCTAGGATTGCAAATCAAGCAAGAGTCAGAAGGGACAGTTATCCACCAAGAGAAGTATACCAAAGAACTTCTGAGGAAGTTTCTGATGGATAAGGCCAAACCCATGAGCACTCCCATGCATCCCTCTCAAGTAATTGACTTGGATGAAGATGGTGAGAAAGTCTCAGAAAGCAACTATCGAGGGATGATTGGCTCACTTCTCTACTTAACTGCCTCCAGACCAGATATTCAACTTAGTGTTGGGATCTGTGCTAGATTCCAGTCTAAGCCTAAGCAATCACATTTAACTGCGGTTAAACGAATTTTACGATATTTAAGTGGAACTACTAATCTTGGTCTTTGGTACGAGAAAGGTTGTTCTTCTGATGT